>PVJD01009480.1:0-62195 GCA_004026545.1 Mormoops blainvillei
ACATTTAGAATCCTGTCCATTCTGGAATCTTGAACACCAATCAATTTAGGATAGTCTACATTCAATAATCCTGTCATTTCTTGAATGAAGACCATTATAGAATCTTGAGTAAAACTTATTTAAAACCCTGTCCATGTTAGAATCCTGTCCATTCAAAATTCTGGACTTTCCATTTAGAATTCTCTCCATTACGGAACCTTATTTCTTGAATTGTCTCCATTACAGAACGCTGTCTATTGTAAAATCCTGTCCATTCTAAATCTTATCAATTCCAGAATACAGTACACCATCCCAAATAGAATCATGCCCAGTCCAGAATCCTGAGATCTAGAATACTGTCCATAAAAGCATCCTGTAAAATCTTGTTCCTAAACACCATCCAATTTAGAATGTTGTCCATTCCATAGCCTTGAATTCTACAAACCTGTCCATTCTAGAAAGAACTCTATTCCATTTAGATTAGGAAAATCCTAACCATGTTAGAATCCTGTCCAATCCAGAATCCTGTATTCTATAATTTCTCCAAACTAGAATGTTTTCCATTCTAGAATTCAGAACACCCTTCCATTTAGAATCCTGTCCATTCCAGAATCCTGTTCGTTCTACACTCCTGCTTAACCTAGAAATCTTCACAATATCCCATTTAAAATCCTCTCCATTTTAGAATCCCGAGTTCCACAATGGTATCCGTTGTAGGATCCCCTTCATTCTGGAACGTGAACACCACAACTTTTAGATTCCATTCAATTCCAGAATCAGGATTTCCATCATTCTGTCCACTCTAGGATGCTGAAGACCATCCAACTTGGAATCCTGTCCATTCTAGAAATATTTCCATACTAAAATACGGAACACCATCCCATTTAGAATCCTGTTCATTGGCGAATCCTGAATTCTAGAATTCTGTCACTTCTCAAACCCTGTCCATTTTAGAAACATGACCACCATCCCATTTGGAATTCTGTTCATTCTACAATACTGCTTTTCTAGAACTCTATCAATTCCAGAATCCTCTCCATTCTAGAATCCTGATACCACCATATTTACAACACTGACAGTTACAAAATCCTGAACTCATGTTTTGTCTCCATTCTAGAATACAGCCCCTTTTAGAATCCTGTACATTATAGGATGCAGGACACCATTCCATTCAGAATCCTGTCTATTCCATAATCTTAATCTCTAGAAGTCTATCCACTTTAGAACTCTATCCTTTCCACAGTCCTGAATACCATCTCACTTAGAACCCTGTCCGTTCTACAGTCCTGCCCATTAGGGAAGGCTGAATTTTTATATCCTAACATATCCAGTGGCTATGTTAGAAACATATCCATTCTACTACCCCATCCATTCTGGAATCAAACATCCTGGAATTCTGTGTATTCTAGACCACCTCCATTCTACAACACTTAGTTCCAGAATCCAGTCTATTCCACAATCCTGTCAATTCTAAAATCCTGTACACCATCGCATTTGGGATGGTGGTCAGAATTCTAAACTCTTGTCCATTCAAGAAACCGCGGTACTACCCAACTTATAGTCCATTCCATTTTAGAATCCTGAATTTGATCATTATTTCCATGGTGTAATTCACTCCATTATAGAATCCTGAACACTGTCCCACGTAGAACCCTGTTCTTTCTGAACACTGAGTAACAGAATACTGCCCATTCTAGAAACTTCAAGACCATTCCATTTAAAATCATGTCTATCATAGAACCCTGATTTGCCGAATCCTGCACATTCTTGCATCCTGTCCACTCCAGAATCCTGAACACTATCCTATTTAGAATCCTATCCATTATAGGGTCCTGAGTTGCAGAATGCTCTCCATTTTAGAATCCTGAAGTCTATTCCATTTATACTCCTGTCCATTTTAGAATCTTGAGTTTCAGAATCTGGTCATTCTCGAATCCTATCAATCCCAGGGTCTTTTCCATTCTAAAACACTGAACAACATTCCACTTAGAATCGTGTCAATTCTAGAATCAGAGTTGCAGAATTATGCCCATTCCAGAATGCCGGACTTTCTACTTAGAATTCTGTCCACCTAGAACCTTGAGTTTCAGTGTATTGTCCATTCCAGGATCCTGTCCATTTTAGAATACAGAAAGCATTCCATTTAGAACCCTATCAACTCTATAATCCTGTCCATTCCATAATCCTGAATTCCATAACCATGTCCGCACGACAATTTTATCCATTCTGTAACCCTGAACACCATCACTTTATAATATATCCACACAAGAAACCTGACATCTAGGATTCTCCCCATTGTAGAACACTGTGCACTTCATAATCCCCATCTCCATTTTATGTAGATTAGTGCCCATCTAGAATCCTGTGTTTCATGGGACTCCCCAAACTCCAGTATTGAAGAACATTCATTTAGTCTTGTGCATTCTACACAAATATAGTCCAGAACCCTATCCATGTTAGAATTCAATCCATTCCAGAATAATATCCATTCCAGAATTCTGAACAACACCTCATTTAGAATCCTGTCCTTCTAGAAACTGTACTCTAGAATCTCTCTGTTCTAGAATCCATACCATTCTGTCATCCTGAACACATTCCATTTGGAATCTTGTCAATTCTATAATCTTGAATTATGAAACTCGTACAAGCTAGATCCGGTCCATTCTAGACTTTTGTCCATGAGGATCTTGACATTTCTAGAATCCTAGACATCACCCAAAGTAGCATCCTATTCATGCTAGAATCCTGAATATTAAAAATCTGTCCATTTATGAAGCCCTCCCATTCTAGGAATATTAATACCATTCCATTTAGAATCCTGTCCATTTCATCATACTGATTTGCAGATCTGTCCAATATAAAAGTGACTATTCAATTATCCAGAACACCATCTCATTTAGAGTCCTGTCCATTTCAGAACATTTTACTTTCTGGGATGCTCAATTCCATAACCCTGTACATGCAAGGTTCCAGTTCACTCTATAACCCTGAGCACAATTCCATACAGAGTCCTACACTTTATAGAATTTTGAATTCTAGAATATGGTTCATGCAAGATTTCTATCCATTCTAAAACTCTGACGACCATCCCATTCAGAATCCATCCATGCTACAGACCTGATTACTAGAATTCTCCCCATTGCACAATCCTGTGCATTCTAGAATCCCGAACATTCCACTTAGAACCCTGTGCATTCAAGAATAAAGAATTCCCAATTCCTGCCCATTGAAGAATTCTATCCATTCCTGAACCCCGGCGTCTCCAGAATTGTGAGCAACTTCCCACTTCGAATGCCGTCCTTTAAATTAGACTATATTCTAAAATATCTCCCTTCTAGATTCCTGTCATATCTAAAATTATGAACACCATTCCATTTAGACACCACTTAGTCTGACACTCAGGATACCTTTCCATTTAAAATTGTGTACATTCAAGAATGGTGTCCATTCCTGAATCCTATCCACACTAGAATACAGAATATCACTCATTTAGAATCATACCCCCCATAAAATCCTGAATACCTTCCTTTGTAGAATCTATCCTCTCTAGGAAGCTGAATTCAAGGACACTCACCACTGGAAAATCGGATGCATTGTAGAATCGTGACCACGATTCTATTAGAATTGTGTCCATTCAAGAAACCTCTCCACTCTTGACCCTGTTCCTTCTAGAGTCTCAAATACCATTCCATTTAGAACCCCATTCACACTAGAAAAATGAATTTCAGAATTGTATCCATGTAAGAATATATCTATGCTAAAAGTCATGCCGTTGTAGAATTTTGAAATCTAGAATCACTTCATTTCAGCGTTCTGTCCATTCAAGAATCCTGAATTTCACAATTCTGTCCATTGTTGAATACTGTCTACTCTAGTCATGCCCATTCTAGAATCCTGTACATTCTACTTAGAATGCTGTTCATTCTAGATTACTGAATTCCAGAATTTTATGCCTGAATTCTGTCCTGTCTAGAACCATAAACCCCATTCCACTTAGAATCCTGTCCATTCAAGAATATTGAATTCCAGAATCCTGCCCGTGTTAAAATTCTATGCATTTTAGAATCCTGTCATTTCCAGAATTCGGAACACCATTCCTTTTAGAATCTTGTACATTCAAGAATCGTGTCCATTACTAAATCCCCTCCATTCTAGAGTCTAAAACACTAGCCCATTTAGAATCCTATCACACCTAGATCCCTGAACAGCAATCCATTTAGAATGAAGTCCATCCCAGAATCCTGAATTGCAGAATCCTGCCCATGCTAGAATTCAGTCCATTTTGGAAACCTGAACATCATCCCTCCTATAATATACCTATGCTATATGATTGAAAACTAGATCTCTCCATTGTAGCATACTGTGCACTTTGCGTCCTGAACACTATTCTAATTAGAATAGTGTCTATATTGGGGCACTTCTCCATTCTTGATCCTCTTTTTTCTTGAGTCTTGAACACCATTCCATTAAGAATCATGCTCCTTCTAGAAAATGAATTCCAGAATCCTGTCCGTGTCAGAACTTATCTGTTCTAGAATCCTGTCCATTATAGAATTCCGAATATCAACCAATTTAGAATTCTGTCCCTTTTAAAATTCTGAATACTAGAATCTTTAAATTCTTGAAATCTGCCCATTTAGCAATGCTGAATTTTACAATTCTGTCCACGCTATAATCCTGTCCATTTTAGAGTTGTGTATTCTAGAAACTTTAACACCATCCCATATACAATCCTGTCCATAGAAGAATCCCAAACACCGTTCTGTTCAGAATAGAATACATACAAGAATACTCTTGATTCTTGAATGCTGTCCATTATAGAAATTTGAACATCTGCCTTTAAAATCCTGTCAGTTCTAGCATCCTGAATTGTAGAACTCTCCATTCTATAACCCTATCAATTCTACAATTCTGACCACCATCCTATTTAGAACACTGCCCATTATAAAGTCCTAAATTCCAGAATATTGCCCTTGCTCAAATTCTACCTATTCGATTGTTATGTCCATTCTAGGATTTTAAACACTATTCTTTTTAGAATATTGAACATTCTAGAATCCGGATTTCCAGAATTCTTTCTATGCTAGAATTCTCTCCATCTAGAATCCTGAACACAATGCAAATTATAATCTCTCCTGTTTAGAAACCTGAATTCTAGAATTATCTCCCTTGATGAATATGGACCCCTTCAGAATCTCAGCACCAATCCACTTAAATTCCTGTTATTGTAGAATCCTCCGTTTTAGAATCTCCCACTTCTTTAATCTCATCCATTCTATAATCTTGAACACCGTGCCACTAGGGATACTGTCCATTCTAGTATCCTGTATATTCTGTCATTCTATCAATTCTAGAATACTGAGTATAATCCCAAGTAGAAAGCTGTGCACTATGAAGTTCTGAATGATAGAGATCTCTCCACACAGAAACCTATCCTATCTAGAATCATGAACACCACCTCATTTAGAACAAGTCGCTCTAGTACCACAAATTCTAGGATTAGATCCACTGCCGCATCCTGAGCATTATAGAATCATCAACACCATTCAATTTAGAATCATGCCCTTTCTAGAATAATGAATTATAGAATCCTGTCCAGATTTAAAAAAGTAAAAAAAAAACACGAAACTATCCATTCAATCCTTTCCATTCACAAATGTCAAACACCATTCATTTTAGAATGAAATCCATTCTGGTATCCTCAATTATAGAATCTCTGCATTCTAGAACACTGGATTCCATCTGGAATCATGAACAACATTCCAAATAGAATCCCTTCCATTCTACTATCAGGAACACATTTCAACTTATAAACCTGTCCATTCTTGAATAATCAATTCCAGAATTCTACCCACGTAAGTATGCTATCCATCTAGATGTCTATACATTCCAGAATTTTGAACGTCATCTCATTGAGAATTCTTTCCTCACTAGAGCCATCAGTGCTAGAATATCCCTCTTGTAGAATCCTGTCCTATTTATACTAATGAACCTCATCCCATTTAGAATGTTGTCGATTTCAGAAACCTGAATTCCAGGACGCTGTGCATGCTATGTCTCTCTCCATTGTGGAATCATTAACAGCAACCCATTTATAATCCTACTTATTCTAGGACTCTGAGCACAATTCCATTTAAAATTGTGTACATCCAGGAACCCTGTCCATTCTAGGATGCTATCCATACCAGAATCCTCAACTGCAGATATCTATTCTTTAAAGGAATCTTTCCATTTATAAACATGAACACCATCCATTTAGAATCCTGTCCATTCCATAATCTGGAATTATAGACTTCTGTGCATGGTGGAATTCTGTGCATTCGAGAACCCTGAACACTATTCTTTTCAGAATCATTTACATTCAAGGTTCCCGAAAATCCTGGATAGGATCTAGAATTAAGGATTCTAACATGGACAGGATCATGGAATTCATTATTCTAGGATGGACAGGGTTATAAATAGAATGGTGTTCAAGACTCTGGAATGGATAGGATCAAGAAACCACAGATTTCTTGAATGGGTAAGACTGTAAATAACAGTTCTGGATTCTAAAATGTACCGGATTCTACAGAGGAGATATCTAGATTTTAGGCTTCTAGAGAAGATACATTCTAAGTGGGTGAAGTTCATGTTTATAGAATTGACAATACTTCTACATGCACAGGACATTGTGATTCCAAAAAAGAGAATGGGCAGGATTCTAAATGGATGGTTTTGAGGATTCTGGAATAGATACGATCGAAGAATGGGCATGACTCTAGGGTGGATAGAATTCTAGAATGGATAGAATTTGAGCAAGGGTAAAATTCTGCCATTTCGGTTTTCAGAATGCACATGATTCTAAATGGGGGCTTCTTCAGAATTCTAGAATGGACGGAATTATAGAATTGAGAGGATTACATGTTGGATGATGTTCAAAATTCAAGAATGGAATAGATTTCAGAATGGACAGGATCCTTGAAGATATATGATTCAAAATGGAAGATTGTTTAGTACTCTGGAATGGACAAGGTTGTAGAAAGATGGGTTCTAGGATTCAGATTTCTAGAATGGTTGGGGTAATAAATGGAATGGTGTTCAATATTTTAAGATGGGTATGATTTGAAAATGGACATAATTCTTAAATGTGCATAATTCCACATGGAATGGAGTTCTGGGTTCTAGAGTGGAAAGAATTGTAGCCTTGGCAGGATTCAGGAATTCAGTATACTAGAATGAATATGATTCTATGTGGACAGAATTCTAGAATTCAAGATTCTAGAATTCACAGCATTAACGAGTGGGCAGGGTTCTTGAATGTACATTATTGTTAATGGAATGGTGTTCATAATTGGAGAATGAGTGGTAGTCTAAGTGAGATGGTGTTCGTGATTCTAGAATGAAGAAATTCTAGCATGGCCCGAATTCAGGGTGCAGGGTTCTCGAATTGACAAGATTTAAATTGAACGGTGTTCAGTATTCTAGAATGGACTGGTTTATAGTATGGGCAGACTTTTAGAAATCAGGATTCTAGAATGCAATATATTCTAATTGGGATGTGGCTCAGTATTCTACAATCAACTGCTGTTGTTTTTTGTTTGTTTGCTTGTTTGTTTCTTTTATGGACAGGATTCTTGATGGACAGGTACCTAAACGGATGTAGTTCTGGATTCTAGAATGGACTGAATTCTATAATGGAGAGAAGTCTAGATTAAGGATGATGGAGAGGAAAGGATCATAAATGGGATTCTGTTATTGTTTCTTGTAGGAGAGGTTCTATAATGGACAGAATTAGAATCCAGGTTTGCAGGATTGACAGATTTTTAGAATGTACATATTCTACAAAGGACAGCAGTCTACACATGATATTTATCTGCATTCTACAATGGACACGATTCTTTGATGGGCAGAATACTTGAACTCCAGATATTGGAATGGACCGGATTTTATATTGGTTGGTGTTTAGTGTTCTGGAATGGACAAGATTGCGGCCTGAACAATATTCTAAAGGGACAGTGTCCTAAGGGGAATGGTGTTAAGTTTTCAAGAAAGGAGAAGATTCTATAACGGACATAATACTAGAAATTAGGGTTTCACGAGGACATGGTCTTGAATGGGGTGTTTCATAGCATCCTAGAAAGTACAGGCTTCTGTGGTGGACTGTATTTTAGAGTGGGGGAAATTCTAGAATTCAAGATAAAGTAAAGTGCAAGATTATTAATAGGATGGTGTTCAGGTTTCTGGGATGGGGGGATTCTAGACTTCAGGATTCTAGAAATGTCAAGATTCTAAACGGGAAAATGTTCAGAAGCTTCAGTGGAGATGATTCTAGAACGGATAGTATTCTGACATGGACAGGATTCTGGAGTTCATTATTCTATAATGGACGAGATCCTAAATAGCATGGTGTTCAAGGTTGTAGAATGGACAGGGTCAAGAATGGAGAGTATTTTTGAATAAACATGATTCCAAACGAAATGCACTTCAGTATTCTAGGATGAGCAGTATTGTACAATGTAAAGAAGTCAATAATTCAGGATTCTAGATGGGTACTCTCTAAATGGAATGGGATTCAGGCTTTTAGAATGACAGGATTCTAGCCTGGACAGGATGATCAAATTCCCTTTTCAAGAATGGACAGTATTCTAAATGGGCTGCTGTTCAAAATTCTATAATGGACAGGTTTCAAGAATGGACAGGATTCTTGATGGCATGGAGTTCTAAATGCAATGATGTTCAAGAATCTAGAATAGACATGATTCAAAATGAAAGGGTGCCCAGGATTCGAGAATGGAGAGTATTCTGGAATGGATATACTCTAGATTTGGGATTCTAGAACAGATTGGATTCTAAATGGGGTGGTGTTAATGGTTCAAGAATCGAGGAGATTTGGCATTGATCAGGATTGTTTAATGGACACGATTGTAAATGGAATTATGTGCAGGATTCTAATATTGTCAGGTTTCTGTCCTGGAAAGGATTCTGGAATTCAGGACTCTAAAAATGGATGTCAGGGTTATACATTGGACAGAATTTTAGAATGGAGATATTATAGTAGTCAGGATTCTAGGAAGGACAGGATTATAAACACGATGGTGTACAGAATTCAGGAACAGACATGATTCTACAGTGGATAAAATTCCAACATGGAGAGCATTCTGGAAATCATTATTCCGGAATTACCAGATTCTAAATGGAGTGGTATTGAATATTCTCGATAGGCAGGGTAGAGGATTTACAATATTCTAAATGTAATTTTGCTCATCATTTACAATGGGTAGAATTCAAGAATTGACAGGATTCTTGAAAGTGCATGATCATAAATGGAACGGTTGTCAGGATTCTAGGAAGAACAGGATTCCTAACAGAGGGAATCGTTGAAATCAGGCTTAAAGGGTGGATAGATTCTAAATAAAATGTTGGTTAGAATCATAGAATGGACTGGAGTCTAGGATGGAGAGAATTCCAGAATTAATAAATCTAGTCTTGACAGAAATCTAAGTGAGGACGTTTCCTGTGTTCTAGAATGGACTGGGTTTTGCAATGGACACGATTCTTGAAGGAAAGTTGTAGAGACTTGTAGTGTTCAAGGTTCTAAAATATAATCTACAATGGACAGAATTCTACAATAGAGGAATGTGGAATGAACAGAAATATAATCGGGATGCTGTTGATGTTTCTAGAATGAACAAGAGTCTAGAACGGACAGCTTTCTGTAATTTGGGATTCTAGGATTGACAGGATTCTCATTGGGATCGTGTTCAGTGTTCTAGAACTGACAGGTTTCTAGAATCGATGGGTTCTAGAATGGGTAAGTATTAAATGGCATGCTGTCCTGGGTTACACAATTGACAGAATTCTGGAATTCAGGGTTCTATCATGGACAACATTTTAAATTCGATGGTGTTTAGTGCTCTAGAATTGAATAGAGCCTGCTATGTAGAGTATTCTAATTAGGCAGTATTGTAAACCGGAAGGTGTTCCGTTTCCTGAAGTATACAGAATTCTATAATGCACAGAATCAAAGAATTGGGATTTTGGAATGGACATGATTCGGAATGAGATTGTTCTTAGGCTTCTGGGGTATCAGGCTTTCTATAATGGATTGTATTCTAGAATAGTGAAAATTATAGTATACAGGATTATTGGTGGGCAGGATTCGTAATGGGATTGTGCTCAGGATTCTAGAATCAACTTAATTTAAAACATTCTGAAATTTAGGTACAAGAAGTTACAGGATTCTAAATGACACATTGACAGCATTCTGAAATGGGCAGGTACTATCATGGAGAGGACTCTGCACCTCAGGTTGTTACAATGGACAGGATTCTCAGGATACAATAATTGGTGATATTCTAAAAGGGCCGGTGTTCAGTATTCTACAATCGACAGGGCTCTAGAATGGAACGGATCTAGAATGGAATTTCAATTCTTTCCTATCATGGATGAGGATTTATAATCCTAACAAGGATGAGGATTATAAATATGATGGTATTCAAGATTCTAGAATGGACAGGGTTTTTGAATGCACATGATCATAAACGGAATGGTGTTAAGGGTGTTACAATTCACAGGATTTTAGCATGGAGATAAAAAAGAATTTAGTCTGGTGGAGAGGATAGTTTCTAAATCCAAAACCCTGTACACTAGAGTTCTGTTACTGACACCAGTGTACGTTCTAGACTCCAGGTTTCTGAAACTCTTCTATTTCTAGAAATCATCCCATTCTAGAAGTATGAACGGCATGTAAATTCCAAACTTTACCGTCCTGGAATCCTGCATTGCAGATCCTGTCTAATCTCAGATACTAAATTGAGAATTCTACTCATGCCTGATCCCTTCCATTTCTAGAATTCTCAACATCACACCAGTTAGAATACTGCCCACTTCAAAACCCAGAATTCTACTATTATGTCCATTCTAGAACTTTGATTTCTAGAGTTCTGTCTCTGTTGCCCATCCATTCTAGAACCCAGGGTTCACCACCTCTATCACTTCAAGTATTCTTTCCATTGCAGATATATGAACTGAATGATATTTGGAATCTTTCCCAGGCTGAAGTCATACATTTAAGAATCCTGTGCAATCTGTCATGTTAATTCTAGAATTCTACACATGACAGATTCCAGCCCTTTCTAGATTTCTCACCATCACACTAATTAGAATCCTGCCCTTTCAGAACCCCAAATCCTACAATTCAGTTCAATCTATAAAATGATTACTAGAGTACTCTAACTGACAGAACTCTACTTTGTGGACACCAGGGTTCTCCTACTCTATGCCCTCTAGAAACCTGTCCACCCCCGAATTACGTATTGCCTATAAATGGGGATCTTTTCCGTTCTGGATTCCTAAATTCCAGAATCCTGTCCAATCTGGGAAGCTGAATTCTAGAATTCTACACATGTGGAAATCCTTACATTTCTAGAATTCTCTACAGCACACTAATTAGAATCCTGCCCATTTCAGTACCCAGAATCCGTCAATGGAGTCCAATCTAGAATTCTGAATAGTACAATTCTGTTACTGACACCACTGTTCCTTCTAGAACCGAGTGATATCCACCCTTTTATTTCTAGAAATTTCTCCATTCTAAAATTATGAACTGCATGTAGATCGACTCTTTCTCCACATGGAATCCTTAATTGCAGTATCCTCTCTAATCTCAGCGGTTACATTAGAGAATTCTACACATGCCAGATTCCTTCCTATTCTAGATTTCTCAACATCACACAAAATTGAATCCTGCCCATTTCGGACCCCAGAATTCTACTACTATATCCGTTCTAGAACTTTGGTGTTCATATTTCTGCCACTGACAGCCCCGTCCGTTCTCGAACCCATGATTGACCACTTCTATCACATGTAGTATTCATTCCATTCTATATATATGAACTGATTGCTGTTTTGAATCCTTTCTGCTCTGGAATATTGAATTCCAATATCCTCAGCATTCTGTGGTCATGAATTCTAGAGTTCTCTCCAGGCCAGATTCCTGCCCTTTCAGGAAATTTCAACTTCGCCCCAAATAGAACCCTGCCCATTTCAGAATCTGGAATACAACTATTCAGTCCAATCTAAAACCCTGAATACTAGAGTTTTGCTACTGACACGACGGTACTTTCTAGAACCTAGGATTCTCCTACTCTATTCTTTCTAGAAATTCATCCATTCTAATATTTTGAACTGCATGTAAACTGAATCAATTTCTGTCTGGAATCCACGATTCCGGTATCCTATCTAATCTCCGTGGTTGAATTCCAGAATTCTACACATGCCAGATTGCTTCTTTTCTAGAATTCTCAAGATCACACCAAAGTATCCTGACCATTCCAGATATCAGAATTCTACTATTGTATCCATTTTATAACCCTGATTTATGGAGTTTTGTCACTGACAACCGCATTCTTTCTAGAACCCAGGGTTCTCTACCTCCATCACCACTACTTTTCTTTCAATTCAAGACATATGAACAGAGTGCTCTTTGGTGTCCTTTTAGTTCTGGAAACTTTGACTCCAAAATCCTGTCACTTCTGGGATGCTTAGAATTCTACACATAACAGATTCCTGAATTTTATAGTACTCTGAACTCTACCCCATTTAGAATCCTTCTCATTTCAGAACTCAGAATCCTAAAATTCAGACCAATCTAGAACCCAGTATACTAGAGTTCTGTGACTGACAGCACTGTACTTTAGATATCAAAAGGTTTTCTACTCTATGCCTTCTAGAAATCTTTCCATTCTAGAATTATGTTCTGCCTGTAAATGTGAATCATATCCGTTCTGGAATCCACGATTCCAGAATCCTGTCAAACCTCGGCGGCTAAATTGGAGAATTCTATTCATTCCAGGTTCCTTCCTTCTCTAGAATTCTCAACATCACACCAATTAGAATCCTGCCCATATCAGAACACAGAATTCTACTATCATTCCCATTCTAGAACCGTGATTTCTAGAGTTCTGTCACTGATAAAACCATCCGTTTTGAACCCAGGGTTCACCATCTCTATCACTACTATTTTTCTTTCCAATCCAGATATATCAACTGAATGCTATTTTGAATCCTTTCCAATCTGGAATACCTGATCCCAGAATATTGTCTCTTCTGTGATGCTGAATTGTGGAATTCTACGCACACGAATTGCTGCCAAATCTAGAACCCTGAACTCTATCCCAGTTAAAATCGTGCCCATTTAAGAACCCAGTACCCTACAATTCAGAACAATGTAGAACCATTCCTTTCTTTCAATGTAGAGTTCTCTTAACATCAGCACTCTACTTTACAGACCAAAGGTTTTTCCAATGTTATGCCTTCTAGAAATCTCTCCACTCCAGAATTACATGTTGCATGTAAATGTAAATCCTTTCCATTCTGGAATCCTTGATTCCAGATTCCTGTTGACTCTGGGATGCTAAATTCTATAATTCTACAAATGAACCATTCCTTTCTTTTATAGAATTCTCAACATCACCCCGATTTGAATCATGCCCATTACGGAATCCAGAATTGAAAAATTATGTCCATTCTAGAATCTTCATTTTTAGAGTTCGGTCACTGACAGCCCCATCCGTTCTAGAATGTAGGTTTCACTACGAGTATCATTTATAGTATTCTTTTTATTCCAGAATAATAAACTGAATGCTATTTGGAATCCTTTCCATTCTGGAAAGCTCAATTCAATATTCTCTCAAATGAGGGCTGCTGAATTGTAAAAGTCTATCCAGGCAAGTTTCCTGCCCTTTCTAGAATTCTCAGCTTTGCCACCATTAGAAACCTGCCTATGTCAGAATGTAGAATCCTAAAATCCAGTCCAATCTAAAACCCTGAATAGTAGAGCTCGGTTAATGACACCACTGAACTTTTTAGATCCCAGGATTCTCCAACGCTATTATTTCTAGAAATATCTCCATTCTAAAATTATGAACTGCATTTAAATCGAATCTTTTCCGATCTGGAATCCACTATTGCAGAATGCCGTCTTATCTCGGCAGCTAAATTCGGGAATTCTACTGCTACCAAATTCCTTCCTTTTCTAGTATTCTCAACAGCACACCAATTATAATCCTGTACATTTCAAAACCCATCATTCTCTTATAAGTTCATTCTAGAACCCTGATTTCTAGAGATCTGTCTCAGACAGCCCAATGAGTTCTAGAACCCAGGGTCCACCAACTCTATCACTACTAGTATTATTTCCATTCCAGATATATGAACTGAGTGTATTTGGAATCATTTCCAGTCTGTAATCCTCGGTTCCAGAGTCTTGTCCATCTGGGGTGCTAAATTCTAGAATTCTATCCAGGTCATATTCCGGTCATTTTTAGAATTCTCAACATCACCCCAATTAGATGCTACCCATTTTGGAACCCAGAATACTAAAATCATGCCCATTCTAGGACCGTGAAATCTAGAGTTCTATGGCTGACTGCCCAATCCATTCTAGAACCCACTGTTCACCACCTCCATCAGTTCTAGTATTCTTTGCAGTCCAGAAATATAACGTGATGCTACCTGGAATCCTTTCCATTCTGGAATACTCAGTTCCAATATCCTGTCCATTCTCACAAATTGAATTCTAGAATCTATCCAGGCGAGGATCTGGTACTTTCTAGATTTGTCATTGACGCCCTAATTAGCATCCCGCCCATTTCTGAAGCCGAGTTCTATGATTCTGTCCATTTTAGAACCCTGATTCCTAGAGCTCTGTCATTCACATTCCCATCCTTTCTAGGCCCCAGGGTTCACCACATCTATGCCTTCTAATATTCTTCATATTCCAGATATAGAAACTGATACTCTTTGGAATCCTTCCATTCCGTAATCCTCGATTCCAGAATCCTGTCCATTCTGAGATGCTTAATTGTAGAATTCTGCGCATACAAGATCCCTGCCCTTTGTAGAACTCTAGCTTCACCACAATTAAATCCTGCCAATTTCAGAACCCAGAATCTTACAATTCAGTACAACGTAGATCCCTGTATACTGTATAGAGTTCTGTTACTGACAGTACTCTACTATATAGACGAAATGTTTTCCTACATTATGCTTCCTAGAAATCTCTGCACTCCAGATATGTTCTGAACGTAAATGTGAATCCCTTCCATTCTGAAATCCTAGATTCCAGAATCCTGTCCATTCTGGTATGCTAAATGTAAAATTCTACAAATGCCCCTATTCCTTGCCTTTCTATAATTCTCAACATCACCCCAGTTTCAATCCTGCACATTTCAAACTCAGAGTTCTATGTCCATTATAGAACCATGAATTCTAGAGTTCTGTCACTCACAGCCCAATCCATTCTAGAACACAGGGATCACCACCTCTATTACTACCACTATTCTTTCCAGACGAGAATTATTAACTGAACTCTATTTAGAATCCTTTCCCTTTACAGATGTTCAATTCCAATATCCTTTTCTTGTTTGCTGAATTCTAGAATTCTATCTAGGTCAGATTCATACCATGTGTAGAATTGTCAACTTCGCCCCAGTTAGAATCCAGCCCATTTCAGAACACAAATTCTACAGTTCGATGCACTCTAGAGCCCTGAATTCTAGAGTGATGTCACCTACACCAACATCGGAATTTGAACCCAGGGTACATTACCTCTATGACTTCTACTATTCTTTCTATTCCAGATATATGAACTGAATGCTTTTTGTAATCCTTCCCTCTCTGGAATCTTCTATTCCAGTATCCTGCCCATACTGTGAAGGTGAATTGCAGAATTCTACATATTACAGTTTGCTGTCCTTTGTAGAAATCTCAACTTCACCTCAATTAAATTCCTGCACATTACAAACGCAGAATCCTGTAATTCAGTCCAATCTATACTGAATACTAGAGTCCTGTTACTCACAGCACTCTACTTTATAGACCAAAGGGTTCCCCCATTCTATGCCTTCTAGAAATCTCTCAACTCCAGACTAATTTTCCGCAAATTAATGTGAATCCTTTCCATTAGAATCCTCAATTCAAAAATCCTGTCCACTATGGAATGCTGAATTCTATAATTCTACACATACCGCATTCCTTCCCTTTCTAGAATTCTCATCATCACACCAATTGAATTCTGACCATCTCACAAACCAGAGTTCTACCATTTTCTAAATTCTACTACCCTGAAAACTAGAGTTCTGTCACTGAAAGCCCCATCCGTTCTTTAACCTGGGTTCATCATCTCTATCATTACTAGTACTCTCTACACTCCAGAATGTTGAACTGAATTCTAATATGAATACATCCCATACAATGATACTTATTTCCTATATCCTGTCCATTCAGGGGTGCTGAATACTAGAACGCTATCTGGGCCAACTTACTTCAATTCCTAGAATTCTTAATAGCATATCAATTAGAATTCTGCACATTTCAGAACCCAGAATTCTACTATTATGTACATTCTAGAACCCTGATTTCTTGAGTTCTGACTCTGACAGCTCAAGCAGTTCTAGAAGCTTTTCCATGGAAAGAATACTAGAAGTGATTGAAGAGATGAATCCTGGGATCTAGAATGGAAGGTCTTTCAGTGACAGAAAGCCAGAATCCTGTGTTGTAGAGTGGAAAGTATTGTATAATCCTGGGTTCTGAAATGAGCAGGATTCTAATGGGGTGAAGGTGAGAATTCTAGAAAGGGCATGAATCTGGTGTCGAATAATTCTAGAATCCAGCATCATAGACTTGACAGGATTCTGTAACGAGAATCCTAGAATGTAAAGGATTTGAAATAGCATTAGGTTAATGATCCTGGAAGGAAAGAAAATAAAAGTTATTGATGCCTGGGTTCTAGAACTGACAGGGAAGTCAATGACTGAACACTAGAATTGCGTATTCTGGAATGTAAATAATTGTAGAATTCTTTTTTGCAATGGGTAGGATTCTAATTGTGGTGAACGTGAGAATTCTAGAAAGGGCAGGCATCTGGCATGGAAGATTTCTAAAATTCAGCATGATAGGATGGACAGGATTCTGAAAGGAGGATTCCAAAACCGAAAGGATTCCAAATAACATCAAGTTGATATTGCTGAAATGGAAAGAATACTGAAAGTGATTGAGGTGGTGAACTCTGGGTTCTACAACAGATTGGGCTGTCAGAGATGGAACACAAGAATTCCGCATACTAGAATGTACAGAATTGTAGAACTCTGGGTTCTGAAATGGGCAGGATTCAAATTGGGGTGATATTCAAAATTCTAGAAAGGGCAGGCATCCGGAGTGTGCAGAAATCTACAATTCAGCATCATAGAATGGAAACTACTGCAAACAGCATTCAGTCAAAAATCCTGGAATGGAAATATTTCTAGAAATGATTGAGGTGGTGATCCCTGGGTTCTAGAAAGGACTCAGCTGTCAGTGAGATAACTCTAGACTCCCACATTCTAGAATTGTCAGAATAGTACAATTCTGTGTTATGAAATGGGCAGGATTCTAAATGGGCAGAAGCTGAGAATTCAATAAAGGGCTGAACCTGACATGAACAGAATTCTAGATTTCAGCATCATAGAATGGAAATGATACTGTAACAAGGATTGTAGAACAGAAAGATTTCCAAATAGAAATTATTTCAAAACCCTGGAATGAAAATAATTCTAGAAGTGATGGTGGCGGTGAACCCTGGGTTCTAGAACGGGCTCGGTTGTCAGTGACAAAACTCTAGAATTAAACATTCGAGAATGGACAGAATTGTAAGATTCGGGATTCTGAAATGGGAAGGATTATAAATGGGCTGAGACTGAGAATTGTAGCAAGGGCAAAAACCTGTCGTGTGGAGAATTCTAGAATTTCGCATCATAAAATGGAAAGAATTATGTAACCAGGTTTCTAGGATGGAAATAATACCAAATGCCATTCAGTTCATACTCTTGGAATGGAAAGAATTCTAGAAGTCATTGAGGTGTTGAACCTTGTATTCCAGAACATATTCAACTGATAATGACGAACTCTAGAATTCCACATTGTAGAATGGACAGAATTGTAAGATTCTAGGTTCTGAAATGGGAAGGATTATAAATGGGCTGAAGCTGAGAATTGTAACAAGGGCAGGGATCTGGCATGAACAGAATTCTAGAATTCAAAATCATAAAGTGGAACGGATTCTGTAACCAGGATGGTGTAATGGAAAGTATTCCAAATAGCATTTGATTCATAATCCTGGAATGGAAAGAATTGCTGAAGTGATAGAGGCGGTGAACCCTGGGTTCTAGAACAGACTCAGCTGTCAGTGACAGAACTCTAGAAATCCGCATCCTAGAATGGACAGAATTGTAAGATTCTGGGTTCTGAAATTGGCAGGATTCTAAATGGGCAGAAGCTGAGAATTCTAGACTGTGCAGGAAACTAGCGTGGTCTGGATTCTAGATTTCAGCATAATAGAATGGAAGGGATTCTCTAACGAGGATAGTAGAATGGAAACAATTCCAAATAACATTCATTTGATAACCCAGGAAAAAATACTAGAAGTGATTGAGGTGGTGAACCTTGTGGTCTGGAACGGACTCGGCTGGCAGTGACAACGCTCTAGAGTTCCGCATTTTAGAATGGTCAGAACTGTAAAATTCTGGGATATCACATGGGAAGGGTTCTAAGTGGGCTGAAGTTGAGAATTCTAGAATGTGCAGGAAGCTAGCGTAGTCCAGATTCTAGAATTCAGCATAATAGAATGGAACGGGTTCTGTAATGAGGATTCTAGATGGAATGGATTTCAAATAGCATTGAGTTGATAATCCTGGAATGGAATGAATACTAGAAGTGATTTAGTTGGTCAACGCTGGGTTCTAGAATGCACTTTGCTGTCAGTGAGTGAACCCTAGAATTCTGAATCCTAAAATGACAGAATTGTAGAATTCTGGGTTCTCAAATGGGAAGTATTCTAATTGGGGTGAAGTTGAGAATTCTAGAAAGGGAGGAAACTTGCGTGAGCAGAATTCTTGAATTCAGCATCAAAAATGGAAAGGATTCTGTAATGAGGGTTCTAGAATAGAAAGGATTCCAAATAACGTTCAGTTGATAATCCTGGAATTCAATGAATAGTAGAAGTGATTGAGGTGGGGAACACTCAGTTCTAGAACGGACTGGGATGTCAGTTACAGAACTAAGGAAACTGACATTCTAGAATGAAAGGAATTGTAGAATTATGGGTTTTGAAACCGGCAGGATTCAAATTCGGCTGAAACTGAGAATTGAAGAAGAGGCAGGAGTCTGACTTGCACAGACTTTTAGAAATCAGCATCATATAATGGAAAAGATTCCGTAACAAGTGTTCTAAAATTGAAAGGATTCCAAATAGTTTTCAGTTGATTATCCCGGAATGGAAATAAAACTAGAAGTGATTGAGGTGGTGAAACCTGGGTTCTAGGATAGACTTGGCTGTCCGTGACAGAACTCTAGAATTCCGCATTCTAGAATAGTCAGATTTGCAAAATTCTGTGTTCTGAAATAGGTAAGATTCTAAATGGGCTGAAGTTGAGAATTGTAGCGAAAGCACGAACCTGGCGTGAGCCGAATTCTGGAATTCAGTATCATAGAAAGGAAAAGATCTGTAATGACGATAGTAGAATGGAAAGAATTCCAATTTTAATTCAGTTGATAACCCTGGAAAGGAAAGAATATTAGAAGTGAATGAGGAGGTGAACCCTGTGTTCTGGAAAAGTCTCTGCTGTCAGTGACAGAACTCTAGAATTCCACATTCTAGAATGGGCAGCATTGTAAAATTCTGTGTTCTGTAACGGGCAGAATTCATAGTGGATTGAAGCTGAGAATTCTAGCAAGGGCAGGAACCTGGTTTGAGCAGAATTCTAGAAATTAGCATCACAAAATAGAAAGGAACCTGTAAGGAGGATTCTAGATAGGAAAGGATTCCAAATAGCATTCGATTGACAATCCTTTAATGGAAAGAATTCTAGAGATTATTGAGGTAGTGAACCATGGGTTCTTGGACAGACTCGGCTGACAGTGACAGAACTCTAGAATTCCGCATTCTAGAATGGTCAGAATTCTAAAATTATGTGTTCTGATATGGGCAGGATTCTATAATGAGCTGAAGCTGAGAATCTTAGCAAGGGTAGGAACGTGGCATGAGCAGAATCCTAGAACTCAGCATCATAGATGGAAAGGATTCCGTAACCAGGATTGTAGGATGGAAATTATTCCAAATAGCCTTCAGTTGATAATCCTGGAATGGAAAGAATTCTAGATGTGATTGAGGTGGTGAAACCTGTGTTCTACAATAATTTCGACTGTCATTAACAGAACTCTGGAATTCCTCATTCTAGAATGGACAGAATTGCGGGATTCTGTGTTCTGTAAAGGGCAGGATACAAATTGGGGTGAAATTGAGAATTGTAGAAAAGACAAGAATCTGACTTCCACAGAATTCAACAATTCAGCATCATAAAATGGAAAGGATTTTGTAACAAGGATTCTAGATTGGAGAGGATTTCAAATAGCATTCAGTTCATAATCCTGGAATGCAAACAATTCTAGACGTGATTGTGGTGGTGAACACTGCGTTCAAGAACAGATTCGGATGTCAGTGATTGAACTCTGTAATTCCACATTTAGAATGGACAGAACTGTAGACTTCTGTGTTCTGAAATGGGCAGGATACTAATTCGGATGAAATTGAGATTGGAAGAAAAGACAGGAATATGACGTCCGCTGAATTCTAGAATTCAGTATCTTAGAATGGAAAGGATTCTTTAACGAGGATTCTAGATTGGAAAGGATTCCAAATAGCATTCAGTTGATAATCCTAGAATAGAAATAATTCTAGAAGTGATTGAGGAGGTGAACCCAGGGTTCTAGAATGGACTCGACAGTCAGTGACAGAACTCTAGAATTCCGAATTCTAGAATGGTCAGAATTCTAAACTTCTGTGTTCTGAAATGGGCAGACTTCTAAATGGGCTTCAGCTGAGAAATCTAGCAAGGGGAGGAATCTGGCGTGAGCAGAATTCTCGAATTCGGCATCATAGAGTGGAAAGGATTCTGTAACCAGGAGTGTAGAACGGAAAGGACTCCAAACTGCATTCAGTTGATTCTGGAATGGAACGAATTCTAGAAGTGATTGATGTGGTGAACACTGTTCAAGAACGGATTCGGATGTCAGTGACTGATGTCTGTAATTCGACATTTAGAATGGGCATAACTGTTGAGTTCTGTGTTTTGAAATAGGCAGGATACTAATTCGGGTGAAATTAAGTATTGTACAAAAGGCATGAATCTGACTTTCACAGAATTGTAGAATTCAGCATCATAGAATGGAAAGGATTCTGTAACCAGGATTGTAGAATAGAATATATTCAAAATAGCATTCAGATGAGAATCGGGCATGGAAAAAATCCTAGAAGTGATTGAGGTGGTGAGCCCTGGTGATAGAAAGGATTCGGCTGTCAGTGACAGAAGTCTAGAGTTCCTATTTCTAGAATGGTCTGAATTGTAAAATTCTGTGATAGGAAATGTGCAGGATTCTAAATTGGTTGAAGCTCAGAATTCTAGCAAGGGCAGGAAACTAGCATGAGCAGAATTCTAGAATTCAGCATCATAGAATGGAAAGGATTCTGTAACTAGGATTGTAGAATGGAATGGATTCAGAATAGCATTCAGGTGATTATCCTGGAATGGAAAGAATACTAGAAGTGATGGAGGTGTTGAACCCTGTGTTCTGTAGTAGATTCGGTTTTCAGTAAACACACTCTGGAATTCCTTATTCTAGAATGGACAGAATTGCATAATTCTGGGTTCTAAAATGGGCAGGATACAAATCTGGGTGTAATTGAGAATTGTAGAAAAGGCAGGAATCTGACATCCACAGAATTTTAGAATTCAGCATCATAGAATGGAAAGGATTCGAAATAGCGTTCAGTTGATAATCCTGCAATGGAAAGAATTCTAGAAGTGATTGAGGTGGTGAATGGATTCAAGAATATGTTCAAGAATGGATTCAGTTGTCAGTGACTGAACACGTATTTCCACATATGGAATTGACAGAATTGTAGAGTTCTGTGTTAGGAGGTGGACAGGATTCTAATTGATTTGAAGGTCAGAATGCTAGTAAGGGCAGGAACCTGTCGTGAGCAGAATTTTAGAATTCAGTATCATAGAAAGGACAGGATTCTCAAAGTAGGATTCCAAAAAAAAGTGGAATCCAAATACCTTTCAGTTCATTTTCCTGAAATGGAATGAATGCTAAAAGTGAGTGAGGTGGTGTATCATGGGTTCAAGAACAGACTGGGCTGTCAGTGACAGACTCCAGAGTTCCGCGCTCTAAAATGGATAGAATTGTAAAATTCTGGGTTCTGAAATGGGCCGTATTCTAATTAGGTTGAAGCTGAGAATTCTTGAAAGGGTAGGAATCTGGCATGGAAGAATTCTAGAACACAGCATCATAGAATGGAGAGCATCATGAAACGAGGTTTCCTAAACAAAAAAGATTTCCAGCTACCATTCACTTCATCATCCTGGAATAGTAACAATACTAAAAGTGACTGAGGTGGTGAATCCTGGGATCTAGAACGAATGGGGCTGTCAGTGACAGAAGTCTGGAATTCCGCGTTCTGGAATGGACAGAAGTGTAGAATTCTATGTTCTGAAATAGGCAGGATTCTAATTGGGGTGAAGCTGAGAATTCGAGAAAAGCACGAACCTGGCGTGAAAGTATTCTAGAATTCAGCATCGTGGAAGAGTCATACTGTTAAAAGAGGACTCCAAAACATAAAGGATTCCAAATGCAATTCAGTTTAAAATCCTGAAATGGGAAGACTTCTAAAAGTGATTGAGGTCGTGAATCCTGGGTTCCAGAACGGACGGGGCTGTCAGTGACAACACTCTAGAATTCCGCATTCTAGAATGGAGAGAATTGTAGAATTCTGTGTTCTGAAATGGTCAGGATTCTAATTGGGTTAAGTTGAGAATTCTAAAAAGGGTAGGAATCTGGCATGGAAGGTTTCCACAATTCAGCATCATAGAATGGACAAGATTCTGAAAGGAGGATTCCAAAACAGAACGGATTCCAAATCCAATCCACTGCATAATCCTGGAATGACAAATATGTTAAAAGTGATTCAGCTGGTGAAACCTGGGTCCTACAATGGACGGTGCAGTCAGTTCAGAACTTTAGAATTCTGCGTTCTAGAAAGGACAGAATGTAAACTTCCGTGTTCTGAAATGGGCAGGATTATAATTGGGGTGAAGCTGAGAATTTGAGAAAGGGCACGAATCTGGCTCGGAAGAATTCTAGAATTCAGAATCATTGAATAGACAAATTGTGAAAGGAAGACTTCAAAACAAGAAGGATTCCAAATCTAATTCACTTTATAAACCTGGAATGGAAATATTACTAAAAGTGATTGTTGTGGTGAATACTGTGTTGCAGAACAGAGAGGGATGTCAGTGACAGAACTCTAGAACTCCGCATTCTATAATGGACAGCATTGTAGATTTCTTGTTTCAGATATAGCCTGGATTCTAAAGTGGGTGAAGCTGAGAATTTTAGAAAAGGCAGGATTCTGGCGTCAAAGAATTCTAGAATTCACCATCATAGAACGGACAGAAATCTGAAAGGAGGATTCCAAAACATAAAGGATTCTAAATCCCATTCAGTTTATAATCCTGGAAAGGAAAAACTTCTAAAAATGATTGTGGTATTGCATCCTGGGTTCCAGAAAGGACGGGGTTCAGTGACAGAACTATAGAATTGGACAGAATGGACAGAATTGTAGAATCCTGTGTTCTGAAAGGGGCAGGATTCAAATTTTGTTAAGCTGAGAATTCTAGGAAAGGCAGGAATCTGGTGTGGAAGAATTCCACAATTCAGTATCATAGAATTGGCAGGATTCTGAAAGGAGGATTCAAAAACAGAAAGGATTGCAAATCCAATTCACTGCATAATCCACGAATGGAAAGGCTTCTAAAAGTGATTGAGGTGGTGAATCCTGGGTTATAGAAGAGACAAGGCTCTCAGGGACAGAACTCTAGATTTCCGCATTCTAGAATGGAGAGAATTGTAGAATTTTGGGTTCTGAAATGGGCAGGATTCTGATTGGGGTTAAGCTGAGAATTCCAGAAAGGACAGGAATATGGTATGGACGAATTCTAGAATTCAGCATCAAAGAATAGAAATATTGTAAAAGGAGGACACCAAAACATAAAGGATTCCAAATCCAGTTCACTTTACAATCCAGGAATGGAAAGATTACTAAAAGTGATTGAGGTGGTATATTCTGGGTTGCAGATAGGAAGGACTGTCAGGGACAGAAGTCTAGAATTCCACGTTCTAGAATGGACAGAATTGTAGAATGCTGGATCTGAAATAGGCAATATTCTAATTGGGGTAAGATGAGAATTCGATAATAGGTGTGAATCCGGTGTGGAAGAATTCTGGAATTCAGCATCATAGAAAACACATACTGTGAAAGGAGGACTCCAAAACAGAAAGGATTCCAAATATCATTCGGTCATAAACCTGCAAAGGAAATAATGCTAAAAGTGATTGTGTTGGTGAATTCTGGGTCGAGAACGGACGGGGCTCTCAGTGACAGAACTCTAGAATTCCGCATCCTTGAATGGACAGATTTGCAGAATTCTGTGTTCTGAAATAGGCAGGAATGTAATTGGGATAATCTGAGAATTCTAGAAAATGGAGGAATCTGGCGTGGAAGAAATCTAACATTCAGCTTCATAGAATGGACAGGATTCTGATAGGTGGATTGCAAAACAGAAAGCATTCCAAATATAATTCACTTCATAATCCTGGGATGGAAAGAATTATAAAAGTGATAGTGGTGGTGAATCCTGGGTTCTAGAACAGACGGGGCTATCAGGGACAGAACTCCAGATTCATGCATTCTAGAATAGATAGAATTGTAGAATTCTAGGTTCTGGAATGGGCAGGATTCTAATTGGGTGGAATCTGAGAATTCGAGAAAGGTCACGAATCTGGCCTGGAAGAATTCTAGAATTTAGCATCATAGAATGCACAGAATTCTAAAAGGAGGATTCCAAACAGAAAGGATTCCAAATCCAAATCACCTCATAATACAGAAATGCAAAAAAATGTTAACAGTGATTTAGGTGGGGAATCATGGGTTCTAGTAGGGATGGGTCTGTCAGTGACAAAAACTCTAGAATTCCGCATATAGAATGGGCAGAATTGTAGAATTCTGGGCACTGTAATAGGCTAGACTCTAAGTGGGGTGAAGCTGAGAATTCTAGAAAAGGCAGGAACCTGGCGTGGAAGAATTCCACAATTCAGTATCATAGAATTGACAGGATTCTGAAAGGAGGATTCAAAAACAGAAAGGATTGCTAATCCAATTCACTGCATAATCCACGAATGGAAAGACTTCTAAAAGTGATCGTGGTATTGAATCCTGTGTTCCATAACTGACGGGATTCTCCATGACAGAACTCTAGAATTCCGCATCCTGGAATGGACAGAATTGCAGAATTCTGTGTTCTGAAATAGGTAACATTCTAATTGCAGTATTGGTGAGATTTCAAGTAAATGAAGGAATCTGGCATGGAAGAATTCTAAAATCCAGCATGCTAGAATGCACAGAATTCTGAAAGGAGTTTTACAAAACTGAAAGGATTCCAAATCCAAATCACTTCATAATTCTGAAATGCAAAATAGGTTAAACGTGATTGAGGTGGAGAATCCTGAGTTATAGAAAGATGGGGCTCTCAGGGACACAAATCTAGATTTCCACGTTATAGATGGGCAGAATTGTAGAATTCTGGGTTCTGAAATAGGCTAGATTCTAAGTAGGGTGAAGCTGAGAATTCTAGAAAAGGCAGGAATCTGGCATGGACGAATTCTAGAATTCAGCCTCATAGAATTGAAAGGGTTCTGAAAGGAGTATTTCAAAACAGTAAGGATTCCCAATAATATTCACTTCATAATCCTTTAATGGAAAATGCTAAAAGTGATTGTGTTGGTGAATCCTGGGCTTCAGAATGGACGGGGCTGCCAGTGACAGAACTCCAGAATGCTGCTTTCTAGAATGGACATAATTGTAGAAATATCTGTTCTGAAATGGGCAGAATTCTAATTGGGGTGAAACAGAATTCAAGAAAGGGCACGAATCTGGCTTGGAGAATTCTAGGATTCAGCATCACAGAATGGACATATTGTGGAAGGGGGACTCCAGAACATAAAGGATTCCAAGTCCAATTCACTTCATAATCCTAGAATGGGAAGAATGATAAAAGTGATTGCTTTGGTGAATCCTGGTTTCTAGAACGGACTGGGTTGTCTGTTACAGAACTGTAGAATTCCGCGCTCTAAAATGGACAGAATTGCAGAAATCTGGGTTCTGAAATGGGCAGAATTCTAATTGGGGTGAAGCTGAGAATTCTAGAAAGGTCCGGAATCTGGCGTGGAAATACTCTAGAATTCAGCATTAGGGAATGGACAAGATTCTGAAACTAGGATTTCAAAACAGAAAAAATTCCAAAACCGATTCACTTCATAATCCTGCCATGGAAAATGTAATAAACGTGATTGCTGTGGATTATGCTGTGTTCTAGAGAGGACAGGGTTGTCAGTGACAGGACTATAAAATTCAGCGTTCTGAAATGGACAGAATTGTACAGTTCTGGGTTCTGAAATGGGCTTGATTCTAATTGCAGTGAAGCTGAGAATACCGTGAAGAACAGGAATGTGGCATGGAAGAATTCTAGAATTCAGTATCATAAAATGTAGAGGATTCTTAAAGGAGGATTCCAAAACAGGGAGTATCGCAAATATCAGTTAGTTCATAATCCTGGAATGGAAACAATACCAAAAGTGATTAAGGTGGTGAATCCTGGGTTCAAGAACGGACAGAGCTCTCAGTGACAGAACTCTAAAATTTGGTGTTCTAAAATGGACAGAATTGTAGACTTCTGGGTAGTCAAATGGGCTGGATTCTAATTGGGATGAAGCTGAGAATTCCAGAAAGGGCAGGATTCTGGCTTGGAAGAATTCCAGAATTCAGCATCATAGGATGGACCGGATTCAGAAATTAGGATTTCAAAACAGAAAGGATTCAAATATCATTCACCTCATAATCCTGGAATGGAAAGCATAGCAAAAGCGGTGAGTTGGTGAATAGTGGGTTTTAGAATGGGCGGGGCAATCAGTGACAGAACTCTAGAATTCCACGTTCTAGAATGGACAGCATTGTAGAATTCTGGGTTCTGAAATGGGCTGGATTCTAATTGGGGTGAAGCTAAGAATTCCATAAACCGCAGGAATATGGCGTTGAAGAATTCTAGATTCAGAATCATAGAATGGATAGGATACTGAGAGTAAGATTTCAAAACTGAAAAAATTCCAAATCTTATTCATTTCATATTCCTGGGATGGAAAAGATACCAAAAGTGATGGAGGTGGATTATCCTGGGTTCTAGAACGGACAGGGCTCTCAGGGTCAGAACTCTAAAATTCGGTGATTTAAAATTGAAAGATTTGTAGAATTCTGGGTTCTGAAATGTGCAGGATTCTAATTTTGCTGAATCTGAGAATTCCAGAAATGGCAGGAATCTGTTGTGGAACTATTCTCGAATTCATAATCTTAGAATGGATAGAATTCTGAGAGTACGATTTCAAAACAGGAAAAGTTCCAAATGCAATTCACTTCATAATCCTGGAATAAAAAGACTACTAAATGTGACTGAGGTCGTGAATCCTGAGTTCTAGAACAGACAAGGTTGTCAGTGACATTATCCTAGATACCGCGTTCTAAACTGTACAGAATTGTAGATTTCTGTGTTCTGTATTGGGCAGGATTCTAATTGGGGTGAAGCTAAAATTCTAGAAATGGCAGGTATCTGACGTTGAGGAATTATTTTATTCAGGCTCATAGAGAGGACATCATTCAGAAAGTAAGATTCCAAAACAGAAAGGATGATCAATCCAATTCACTTCATAATCCCAGAATGGAAAGGATTTTAAAAGTGATTGAGGTGGATTATCCTGGGTTCTAGAACGGACGGGGATCTCAGTGACAGACTCTAGAATTCCACGTTCTGGAATAAACAGAATGTAGAATTCTGGGATCTGAAATGCGCAGGATTCTAATTGGAGTGAAACTGAGATTTAAAGAAAGAGCTGGGATCTGACGTGGAAGAATTTAGAATTCAGCATCATAGAATGGACAGAATACTGAAAGAAAGATTCGAAAAAACAGAGGATTCCAAATAGTTTTTAGTTCATTTTCCTGTAAAGGAAAGAATGCTAAAGTGATTGAGGTGGTGAATCATGGTTTCTAGAAAGGACGGGGACGTCAGTAACAGACTCTACAATTCTGTGTTCTAGAATGGACAGATTTGTACAATTCTGGGTTCTGACATAGAAACGACACTAATTGGGGTAATGCTGAGAATTATATAAACGGCAGGAATCTGGTGTTGAAGAATTCTAGAATTCAGCATCATACAATGGACAATATTCTGAAAGTAAGATTCCAAAACCGAAAGGATTGCAAATCCAATTCACTTCACAATCCTGGAATGGAAAGCGTTCTAAAAGGGATTGTGGTGTATTATCCTGGGTTCTAGAAAGGACGGAGCTCTCAGTGAGAGACTCTAGGATACCGAGTTCTAGATTATACAGAATTGTTGAATTCTGGGTTCTGAAATGGACTCGTTTCTAATTGTTTTAAAGCTGAGAATTCCAAAAGTGCAGGAATCTGTCAAGGACGAATTGTAGAATTCAGAATCATAGAATGGACAGTATTCAGAAAGGAAGATTTCAAAACAGAAATGATTCCAAATACCTTTCACTCTTAATCCTGGAATAGAAAGAATGCTAAAGGTGATTGAGCTGGTGAATCATGGGTTCTAGAACGGACGGGGGTCTCGGTAACAGAATTCTAGAATTTCGCGTTCTAGAATGCACAGAGTTATAGAATTCAGGGTTCTGAAATAGGCAGGATTCTAATCAGGGTGAAGCTGAAAATTCTAGACAAGGCAGGAATCTGGATTGAATGAATTCTAGAACTCAGCATCATAGAATGGACAGGATTCTGACAGTAAGATTCCAAAACACAAAAGATTCCAAATCCCATTCCCTTCAAAATCCTGGAATGCAAAATATACTAAAAGTGATAGACGTGGATATCCTGGGTGCTAGGAAAAAACAGGGCTCTCTTGACAGACTCTAGAACTCCGCTTTCTAGAATGGACAGAATTATAGAATTCTGGGGTCTGCAATGGGATGATTCTAATTGGGGTAAAGCTGAGAATTTCAAAAAGATCAAGAATCTGGCATGGAAGAATTCTAGAATTTAGCATCACAGAATGGACAGGATTATGAAATGAGGATTCAAAAAGAGAGGATTCCAAATAACTTTCAGTTCATATTCCTAGAATTGAAACAACACTAAAACTGATTGAGATATTGAATTCTGGGTGCTGAATTCTGTGATGCTGAATTCACAATTGTTATTTGCAAGATTCCTGCCCTTTCTCGAATTGTCAACTTCGCTCCATTTGAATTCTGCCTGTTTCAGGACCTAGAATTCTACAATTCATTCTATTCTAGAGCGTGGAATTCTAGAGTCTGTCACTGACATCCCCGTTCGCCTAGAACCCTGGATTCTCCACCTAATTCCCTTTCAGTATACTTTCCGTTCCAGAATTATGAAGAGAATTGAATTTGAATTCCTTTCTGTTTCAGAATCCTCGTTTCAGAATCCTGTTCATTCTATGATGCTGAATTCTGATTTCTTCCTTGCCAGATTCGAGCCCTTTCTAGAATTCTAAGCTTCACCCCAATTAGAATCCTGCCCATTTCAGAACTCAGAATTCACAATTCTGTCCATTCTAGAATGCAGAATTCCAGAGGTCTCTCAATGACAGCCCCTTACATTCTAGAATTCTGGATTCCATACCACTATCACTTTTTGCAATCTTTCCATTCCAGGGTTATAAGTGAATTGGACGTGGAATCCTTTCTGTTTAGGAATCCTCCTTTCAAAATACTGTCCATACTATCATTCTGAATTCTAGAATTCCTCCTTGTTAGATTCCTTAATTTTCTAGAATTCTCACCTTCACCCCAATTAGAATCCTGCCCAATTCAAAACCCACATTTCTCGAACTTTATCCACTTTAGATAACGGATTCTAGTGTTTTGTCACTGACAGCCAAGTTCATTCTAGAACCCATGATTAACCACCTCAATCACTTTTAGTATTATTTCCATTCCAGGATTATGAAGTGAATGGTATTCGGAATCTTTTCTGTTTGAAATCCTCCTTTCAGTATACTGTCCATTCTGTAATTCTAAATTCTAGATTTTTTCCACAACACATACCTGTCCTTTTGGAATTCTGAGCTTTACCCCAATTAGATCACTGCCTATTTCAAAAGGAGAACTGCACAATTCTGTCCATTAAATAATGCAGAATTCTAGAGTTCTGTCTCTGACAGCCCCATCCGTTTTAGAACCCAGGAATCACCACCTCAATCACTTTACTATAGTTTCAATTCCAGGATTATTAAGTGAATATTAGTAGGAAATCTTTCTCATTTGGAATCCAACATTCATGATACTGTCCATTCTATGATGCTTAATACTAAAATTCTTCCACGCCAGATTCCTTCCCTTTTTTAAGTTCGCAGCTTCACCGCAATTAGGAACCTGCCGTTTCAGACCCCAGAATTCTGTAATTCTCTCCAGTCTTCAACGCGGAATTCTAGAGTCTGTCATGAGAGCCCCGCCCTCTCTAGAATCCAGGATAGTCCAAGTCAATCACTTTTAGTATTTTTTTCCATTCCAGGATTATGAAGTGAATTGGATTTGGAATCCTTTCTGTTTAGAAATATAGTTTCAGAATACTGTCCATTCTATGATTCTGTATTCTACAATTCTTCCAAGACTGATTCATGCCTTTTCTGAAAATCTCAGCTTTAACCGAATTAGAATCCAGACCATTTCGGAAACCAGATTTCTACAATTCTGTACATTTCAGAACTTTGAATTATAGAGTTCTTTCACTGAGAGCCCCGTTTGTTCTAGAACCCAGGATTCACCACCTCTATCACTTTTAGTATTCTTTCCATTCCAGTATTAGGAAGTGAATGGTACATGGAAATCCTTCTGTTTCGGAATTCTCCTTTCATGATACACTCCATTCCTTGATGTTGAATTCTAGAATTCATCCAAGCCAGATTCCCTCCTTTTCTAGAATTCTCAGCTTCACCCCAATTAGAATCCTGCCATTGTAGAACCCAGAATTATATATTTCTGTCCATTCTAAACGAAGATTTCTAGAGTCTGTGATTACTGCCCCGTCATTTCTAGAACCCAGGATAATCCATCTCCATCACACTTAGAATTCTCTCCATTGCAGGATTATAAAGTGAATTGGATTCGGAATCCTTTCTGTTTTGGAATGTGTCTTTCACTATACTGTCAATTCTATGATGCTTAATTCTAGAATTCTTCCACGCCAGATCCTTGCCTTTTCTAGAATTCTCAAGTCACCACACTTATAATTCTACCCATTTCAGAACACAGACTTCTACAATTCTGTGCATTCTAGAACGCGAAATTCTAGAATTCTGTCACTGAAAGACCCGTCTGTTGTAGAACTCAGGATTCACTACCTCAATCACTTTTAGTATAGTTTCCAATCCAAGATTTTGAAGTGAATGGTAGTTGTAATCCTTTCTGTTTTGGAATCCTCCTTTCATTATACTGTTCATTCTATGATGTTGAATTCTAGAGTTCATTCACACCAGATTCAGGCCGTATCTATAAGTCTCACCTACACCCCAATTAGAATCCTTTCCATTTCAAAACCCAGAATTCTACAATTCTGTCCATTATAGAACGCCGAATTCTTGAGTCTGTCATTGACATCCCAGTCCTTTCTAGAACCTAGGGTAATCCTCCTCAATCACTTTTATAATTCTTTCCATTCCAGGATTATGTAGTGTATTGGATTTGTAATCCTTTGTGGTTTGGAATCTTAATTTCAGAATCCTGTCCATTCTATGCTGTTGAATTCTAGAATTCTTCCTCGCCAGATTCCTGTGATTTTTGAAATTCTCACCTTCATCCCAATGAGTATCCTGCCCATTGAAGAACTCGGAAATCTACAATCCTGTGCGTTCTAGAATGAGAAATTCTAGAATTCTGTCGCTGAGAGCCCCGTCCATTCTAGAACCCAAGTGAATCCACCTCGATCGCTTTCAGAATTCTTTCCATTCCAGGATTATGAAATGAATTGGATTTGGGATCCTTTCTGTTTTGGAATCTCCCTTTCTTAGTCAGACCCATTCTATGGTGCTGAATTGTAGAACCCTTCCACGCAGATTCCTTCCTTTTCTTAAAGTCTTAGCTTCACCTCAATTCGCATCCTGCCCAATCCATAGCCCAGAATTCTACAATTCTGGTCTTTCAAGATTGCGGAACTATAGATTCTGTCCCTAACAGCCCTGACAGTTCTACAACCCACAACGTGAATCACTTCTAGGATTCTTTCCATTCCAGGGTTTTGAATAGATGGTGTTCGGAACCTTTCTGATTTGGAATCTTCCTTTGAGAATCTTATTCATTCTATGATACTGAATTCTAGACCTCTTCCATGCCAAATTCCTAGCATTTCTAGAATCCTCAGCTTCACCCCTGTAAGAATCCTGACCATTTCAGAACCCAGAATTATACAATTCTGTCCATTCTAGAACGGGGAATTTTAAAGGCCGGTCTCTGACAGCCCCGGGCATTCTAGAATCCAGGTATCACCACCTCAATTACTTTTAGGATTCTTTCCATTCCAGGATTATGAGCTGAATGATATTTGGAATCCTTTGCTTTTGGAATTCTCCTTTCTGAGGCATGCCCAGTCTATGATGCTGAATTGAAGAATTCTTCCACGCAAGATTCCTTCCTTTTCAAGAATTTTCCTCTTCAACCCAGTTAGAATCCTGCCCATTTCAGAAGCCAGACTTATTCAGTTCTATCCATTCTAGAACGTGGAATTCTACAGTTCTGTCAATGAAAGCCCCATCCGTTCTTGAATCCTGGATTCAACACCACATTCAATTTGAGGATTCTTTCCTTTCAAGGATTATGAGCTCAATGATATTTGGAATGCTTTCAGCTTTGGAATTCTCCTTTCAGAATCCTGTCCATTCAACAACGCTGAATTCCAGAATTCTTCATTGTCAGATTCCTTCGTTTTCTAGAATTCTCAGCTTCCCAACAATTAACATTCTGCCCATTTCAGAAACCAGAATTCTACAATTCTGGCCTTTCTAGAATGCAGAATTCTAGAGTTCTATCCCTTACAGCCCAGGCAGTTCTAGAACCCAGGATTCACCACCTCAGTCACTTCTACGATTCTTTCCATTCCAGGATTATGAACAGGTGGTGTTCAGAATCTACCTTGTTTTGGAATCCTCTTTTCAGAATCCTGTACACTCTATGATACTGAAATGAAGAATCCTTCCACGCAAGATTCCTGCCTTTTCTAAAATTCTCAGCTTCACACCAGTTAGCCTCATGACCATTTCACAAGACAGAATTCTAGAATTCTGTCCAGTCTAGAATGGAGAATTCTAGAGTTCTGTCACTGACAGCCCTGTCTGTTCCAGAACCCATGATTCGCCACCACCATCCCTTTTAGGATTCTTTCCAATCCACGATTATGAACAGATGGTATTTGGAATCTATCCTCTTTTGCAATCCTCTTTTCAGAATATTGTCCATTCTATGATGCTGAATCCTCGAACTCTTCCAAGCCACATACCTAGCTTTTCTAAAATTCTCAGCTTCATACCAATAGCCATCCTGCACATTATAGAACCCAGAATTCTACATTTCTGTCCAGTCTAGAAAGCGGAGTTCTAGAGTTCTGTCACTAAAAACCCCGTCTGTTCTAGACACCACGATTCACCACCTCAATCACTTTTAGGATTCTTCCCATTAAAAGATTATGAACAAATGGTATTTGGAATCCATCCTGTTTTGGAATTCTCCTTTCAGAATCCTCTCCATTCTATGATGCTGAATTCTAGAATTCTTGCACGCCAAATTCCTCATCTTTCAAGAATTCTCACGTCACGCCAGTTAGAATCCTTGACGTTTCAGAACCCAGGATTCTACAATTCTGTACATTCTGGAAAGTGGAATTCTAGAATTCTGCCACTGAGAGCCCCATCCGTTCTAGAACTCAGGTGAATCCACCTCAATCACTTTAAGAATTCTTTCCATTCCAGAATTATGATGGGGGTTGGATTTGGAATCCTTTCTGTTTTAGAATCCTCCTTTCAGAATCCTATCCATTCTATGATGCTGAATTCTAGAATTCTTCCATGCCAGATTCCTGCCCTTTCTGGAATTCTCAACTTCACCCAATTAGAATTCTGCCAATTTCAGAACCCAGAATTCTACAATTCTGTACATTCTTGAGCACAGAATTTGAGAATTCTTCACTGAGAACTCTTTCCCTTCTAGAACCCAAGATTCACCACCTCAATCACATTTAGCTTTCTTTTCATTACAGGATTATGAACAGAATGATATTTGGAATATTTTCTGTTTTGGAATCCTTCTTTAAGAATACTGTCCATTCTATTATGTTGAACTCTAGAATTCTTCAACGCCAGATTCCTGATCTTTCTTGAATTATCAGCTTCACCCTAATTAGAATAATGTTCTTTTCATAACCCAGAATTCTACAAATCTGGGCATTCTAGACTCGTAATTCTAGAGTAAATCATTACAACAACGCCTGTTCTGGAACCCAGGATAATTCACCAATATCACTTTTAGTATTCTTTCCATTCCGGGATTATGAAGTGAATTGGATTTGTATTCCTTTCTGTTTTTGAATAATCCTTCCAGAACCCTGATTCACTGATGCTGAATTTTGGAATCCTTCCACGCCACATTACTGATATTTCTAGAATTCTCATCTTCACCCCAATTAGAATCCTGCCCATTTCAGAACACTGAATTCTACAATTCTGTACATTCAGAAAAGTGGAATTCTAGAGTCTGTCCCCGACAAACCGTCCGTTCTAGAACCCAGGTGAATCCACCTCAGTTACTTTAATCTTTCCATTCCAGGATTATTAAGTGAATTAGATATCTATTCTTTTCTGTTTTCGAATAATCCTTTCAGAACCCTGTCGATTCATTGATGCTGAATTCTAGAATTCTTCCAGACCAGATTCCTGTCCTATATAGAATTCTCACCTTCACACCAATTAGTATCCTTCCTATTTCAGAACCGAGGATTCTACAATTCTGTCCATTTTATAACGCGGAATGTTAGAGTTCTGTCACTGGCATCCCCATCCTTTCTAACACCCAGGATTCACCACCTCAATCACCTCTAGAATTCTTTCTACTCCAGGGTTATGAACTGAATGCTATGTGGGATCCTTTCCATTCTATAATGCTGAATTATAGAAATCTGTGGACGTCAGATTCCTGCCCTTCTACAATTCTCAATTTCACTAGAATTTGAATCCTGCCCGTTTCAGAAACCAGAATTGTGTAGTTCTGTAAATACTAGAATGTGAAATTCGAGTGTTCTGTCACTGACAGCCAACTGTGCTCTAGAAGCCAGTGTTCACCACCTCAATCACCTCTAGAATTCTTTCCATTCTAGGATTATGAACTGAATACTATTTAGATTTCTTTCCATTCTATGAAGCTGAACTCTAAAATTCTGCCCATGCCAGGATCCTGTCCTTTCTAGAATTCTCAGATTCAGCCCATTTGGAAACCTGCCATTTTCAGAACCCAGGAATTTACAATTCTCTCTATTCTAGATTGAGGAATTCCAGACTTCTGACACTGACAGTCGAATCCATTCTAGAAGCAGAGTTCAACATCTCAATCACTTCTAGAATTCCTTCCATTCCAGGATTATCAACCGGATACTATTTGGAATCATTTCCACTCTACAATCCTGGTTACAGAACCTTTTCCAATCTATGATACTAAATTCTAGAATTCTGCTCACGCCAGGTTCCTACCCTTGCAAGAATTCTCAATTTCACACGAATTTGAATCCTACCCATTTCAGAACCCAGGATTGTGTGATTCTTTCCATTGTAGCATGCAGAATTCCAGAATTATGTCACTGACAGGCAAGTGGGCTGTAGAACCCAGGGTTCACCACCTCAATCACCTCTAGAATCTTTTCCATTCTAGGATTATGAACTGAATGCTATTAGGAATCCTTTCTGTTGTAGAATCCTCATTGTAGAATGCTTTCCGTTCTATGATGTAGAATTCTAAAATTCTGCTCACACTAGCTTCCTGCACATTCTAGAATTCTCAGCTTCAGCCCATTAAGAATCCTGCCCATTTCAGAACACAGAATTCTACAATTCTGTCCATTCTAGAATGAGGAATTCCGGAAATCTGTCACTGACAGCAGAATCTGTTCTAGAACCCAGTCACTTCTAGAATACTTTCACTTTTAGAATTCTTTCCATTCCAGGATTATCAATCGGATACTATTTGTAATCCTTTCCATTCTACAATCTTCGTTACAGAATCCTTTCCATTCTATGATGCTGAATTCTAGAATTCTACCAGAGCTGGATTCCTGTCCTTTCTAGAATACTCAGCTTCAGCCCATTTCGAATCCTGACCATTAAAGAACCCAGAGTTCTACAGTTCTGTTCATTCTAGAATGTGTAATTCCAGAGTTCTGTCACTTACACCCTAATCAGTTTTAGAACACAGGGTTCAAGACCTCATTCACTGCTAGTTTTATTTCTGTTCCAGGATTATCAACTGAAGGCTATTTGGAATTATTTCCATTCCAGAATCTTCATTACAGAATTCTTTCCATTCTATGATGCTGAATTTAAGAATTCTGTGGACGTCAGATTCCAGAATTTTGTACAATTCTCAGTTTCACCAAATTTGAATCCTACCCATTTCAGAACCCAGAATTCTACAATTCTATCCATTCTACAATGAGAAATGCCAGAGCTTTCTTACTGACAACCGAATCCATTGTAGAACACAGGGTTCACCACCCCAAACACTTCTAGAATTCTTTTGATTCCAAGAGTATGAACTGAATGGTATTTGGAATTCTTTCCATTCTAGAAACCTGGTTACATAATTCTTTCCATTCTATGATTCCGAATTCTAGAATTCTGCACACGTCAGGTTCCTACCCTTGCTTCCGTTCTCAACCTCAGCCCATTTAGAATCCTTCCCATTTCAGAAACCAGAATCTTTAAATTCTGTCCATTCTAGAAGGTTTAATTCTAGATTTTTGTCAGTGACAGCCTAGTCCTTTCTAGAACCCAGGGTTCACCACATAAATGAATTCTAGAATTCTTTCCATTCCTGGATTTTGAACCGAAAACTATTTGGAAATATTTTCTTTCTTCAGTCCTTGTTACAGTATCTTTTACATTCTATGATGCTGAAATCTAGAATTCTGCTTACGTCAGATCCCTGTCCTTTATTGAATTCTCAGCTTCAGCCCATTTAGAATCCTGCCCGTTTCATAACACAGGATTGTACTATTGTGACCATTCTAGAATATGGTAGTCTAGAATTTTCTCACTGACAGCCTAGTCCGTTCTAGAACCCACGGTTCCCCACCTCAGTTATTTCTAGAAATCTTTCCATTCCAGGATTTTGAACTTAATGCTATTTGGAGTAGTTTCAATTCTATGATGCTGAATTGTAGATCTCTGCACATACCAGATGCCTGTCCTTTCTAGAATTCTGATCATAACCCCAATTTGGATCCTGCCCATTTCAGAACCCAGATTTCTACGATTCTGTAAATTCTAGAACACGGAATTCTAGAGTTCTGTCCCTGACAGCACAATCTGTTGTAGAACACAGAGTTCACCACCTCAATTACTTTCAGAATTCTTTCCATTTCAGCAATATCAACTGAATGCAGTTTGGAATCCTTTCTGTTTTGGAATCCTCTTTTCAGAATCCTGTCCATTCTATCATGCTGAATTTTAGAAATGTTCCATGTCAAATGCCTGCCGTTTGTAGAATCTCAGCTTCACCTCAATTAGAATCCTGCCCATTTTAGAACCCAGAATTCTAAAAATCATTCTATTGTAGACTGTGGTATTCTAGATTTCTGTCTCTGACAACCCAGTCCATTCTCGAACCGAGCGTTCACCACCTCAGTCACTTTTATTATTCTTCCCATTGATGGATCATGGACTCAATGCTACTTAGTATCCTTTCTGTTTTGGAATCCTCCTTTCAGAATCATGTCCATTCTATCATACTGAATTCTAGAATTCTTGGACACCAGATTCGTGTCCTTACTAGAATTCTCACCTTCACCCCATTGGAATCCTGCTCCTTTCAGAACCCAGGATTATACAATACTTTCCACCCTACAACACAGAATTCTGGCTTTCTGTCAGACAGTCCTTCCATCCTAGATCTCAGGGTTCATCTCCTCAATCGCTTCTAGTATTATTTCCATGGAAGAGCTTCTAGAACTGATTGGGCTGTCAGAGACAGAACTCTAGAAATCAGGGTTCAAGAATGTACATAATAGTAGAATTCTGGGTTCTGAAATGTGCAGAATTCTAATTGATATGCTATTAAGAATTCTAGGAATTGAAGTAAGTTGGCCCAGATAGCGTTCTAGTATTCAGCACCCCTGAATGGACAGGATACAGGAAATAAGTATCATTGTATGGAAAACATTCATATTAGAATTCAGTTCATCATTCTGGAGTGTAGGGAATACTAGTAATGATAGAGATGGTGAACCCAGGTTAAAGAACGTATGGGACTTTCAGTGACAGAACTCTAGTTTTCAGGGAACTAGAATTTAGAAAATGGTAGAACTCTGGTTTGTGAGATGGTCACGATTCAATTGGTGTGATGATCAGAATTTTAGAAAGGGAAGGAATGTGGTATGTGTAGAATTATAGAATTCAGCATTCCATAGAGGACAGGATTTTTTGAATTGAGGATTCTAATGGAAAGGATTCACATTAATGTGGGAAAAATTAGTCTGGAGTTGAGAGATTTCTAGAAGGCATAGAGTGGGGGAACCCTTTGGTCTATAAAGTAGAGTGCTGTGAGTAACAGGCCTCTAGTATTCAGTGTTCTAGATTTGACTGAATTATAGGATTCTGGGTTTGTAATGTGCAGGAATTTAATTGAGGTGAAGTTGATATTTCTACAAAGGACAGCGATCTGTAATGTGTAGCATTCTACAATTAACCTTCACAGTATGGGCAGGATACTGGAATCAAGGCTTCCAGACTGGGAAGGATTACAAATAACATTCTGTTCATATATCTGGAATAGAAAGAATAGTAGAAGTCATAGAGGTAATGAACCCTGGGTTCAAATACCGATGGTGCTGTCAGTGACATCACTCTAGAATTTAGGGCTCTAGAATGGATCAAATTGTAGAATTTGTGTTCTGAAATGGGATGGATTCTAATTGGGGCGAAGTTGAGAATTCTTCAAATGGCAGGAATCTGACGTAGATAGAACTCTAGAATTCAGCAAACAAGAAGGACAGGATATTGGAATTGAGCATCCGTGAATGGAAAGGATTCCAAATATGGTTCAATTTATAATTCTCGACTGGAAAGAATAGTGGTAGTGATAGAGGTGGTGATACCTGGGTTCTAGAACAGATTGGCTGTCAGTGATAGAACTCTAGAATTCAGGGTTCTACAATGGACATAGAATTCTGAGTTTGAAATGTGCAGGATTCCAACTGGGGTGATGTTGAGAATTATAGAAAGACAAGGAATGGGGTATGTGTAGAATTAAAAATTTAGCATACTAGAATGGACAGGATTCTGGAATCTAGGATTCCGGAATGGAAAGGATTCACATTTATGTTCATAACATATCTGGAGTGCAGAGGTTTCTAGAAGGTATAGTATAGGAAACTGTTTCCTCTATATAGTAGAGTACTGTCAGTAACAGAACTCTATACAGTATACAGGGATCTAGGTTTTACTGAATTGTAAGATTCTGGGTTCTGAAATGGGCAGGATCTAATTTTGCTGAAGCTGAGAATAATACAAAGGGTAGGTGTCTGGTATGTGCACAATTCTACAATTAAGCATCCCAGAATGGACAGGATTCTGGAATCGAGGATTACAGAATGAAAGGATTCTAAAGAGCATCAGTTTATGTATCTGAATACGAAGAATAGTAGAAGGCATAGATGTGGTGAACCCTGGGGCCTAGAAAAGATGGGACTGTGAATGACAAAGCTCTAGATATCAGGGTTCTAAAATGGACAGAATCATAGAATTCGGCTTCAGAAATGGGCAGGATGCTAATTAGGGCATCAATGACAAATCTAGAAAGTGCCAGATCCTCACCTGGATAGATTCTAGAATTCAATCTGTGAGAATGGACAGGATACTGGGATTGGGCATTCCAGAATGGAAAGGATTCCAAATAGCATCAGGTTATATTTCTGGACTGCAAAGAATACTAGAACTGATAGAGGTGGTGAACAGAATGTTCTAGAACGGATTGGGCAGTCCGTCACAGAAATCTAGAATTCACGGTTCTAAAATGGGCATGATTTTAGTATTCTGGGTTCCAAAATGGGTAGCATCTAATTGGGGTGATGTTGAGAATTCTAAAAATGGCCGGAATATGACCTGGATAGAATTCTAGAATTTAGCACCTCAGATGGACAGGATTCTGGAATCGAGGATTCAAAACTGGAAATGTCTCCAAATACTCTCAGTCCATATATCTGGAATGGAAATAATACTAGAAGTGTTAGAGTTGGTGAACCCTGGGTTCTAGAACTCATTGGGCTGTCTGAGGCAGATCTCTAGAAATCAAAGTTCTAGAATGGATATAATAGTAGAATTCTGGGTTCTGAAATCGTCAGAATTTTAACTTGTGTGATGTTGAGAATTATTGGAAAGGAAGGAATCTGGTATAAGTAGAATTCTCAAATTTAGCTGTCGAGATTAGACAGTATGCTGCAATTGAGGATTCCAGATCAGAGAATATTTTAATTTATATGCAGTTCATACTTCTAGAATGGAGAGACTCCTCAAAATAAAAGAGTTGGAGAACCTTGGGTTCTTGAAAATACAGTGGCGTCAGTAACAGAAATCTAGTATTCAGGGATTTAGATTCGACTGGATTGTTGGATTCTGGGTTCTGAAATGGGCAGGATTCTAAATCGGGTGAAGCTGAGAATTCTAGAAAGGCTGGAATCCAGCGTGGCTAGAATTTTAGGATTCAGCATCCTAGAATGGACAGGATTCTGGAATCTAGGATTCCAGAAAGGAAAAGATTCCAAATATCATTCAGTTCATTTATCTAGAATGGAAAGAATACTAGGAGTGATCGAGGTGGTAAATCCTGTGTTCTCGAATGAATTGGGCTGTCAGTAACAGAACTCTATAATTCAAGTTTCTGGAATGGACATAATTTTAGAAGTCTGGGTTCTGAAATGGACAAGATCTAATTGGTGTGATGTCGAGTATACTAGAAAATGAGGTAATCCGACATGTGTATTCTTGAATTCAGCATCTGAGAATGGACAGGATTCTGGGTGTGAGGATTCCAGAATGCAAAGGCTTCTGGTTTACATGCAGAACATAATTCTGGAGTGTAGAGATTTCTAGAAGGCATGGAGTTGGAGAAACCTGTGGGGTAGAACTGATGGGGCTGTCAAGGAGTGGACATTTTTCTGGAAATCAGGATTGTCAAAAGTTCAGTGTCCTCAACTGTATGTTGTTCAGGCTCTGGAATGGAGAGAATTACAGCCTCCAGGGCATTCTGGGTTTGGGTTTCTTTAAAGGGCAACATTGTATATCCGATGATGTCTCTTGTCTTAGAAGGAGGAAGACTCTGGAGTGGAGGGGATCTGAGATGTAGAGCGCAGTCCAATACACTGCATTCAGGATATTAGGACGGAAAGGATTGTGGCATGGGCCTGAATCTGGGACACGGATGTGTGGAAAGGAGTGGGCTCTTGAGTGCAGAGCACCCTAGCCTTCCGGGATAAAGAATGGACTGCATAGTGAAATGGTCAATTTCAGGATGGATGGGATCTTTCCATTCGTGATTCGGTAATAGACAGGAATAGACCTGGGATGGTATTCAGAATGCTGAAATGGAGAGAATGTCAGAATCCACTTCATTCTGGAATTCTGCATGCAGTTATCCACAGTCCCCGAATGGAAAGATGTTCAGGAAGTTTGAACCGACTAAATCTTGCAAGGAATAGAGTTTGAACAAGGGGAGCATTCTGGACTTCAGGTCTGTAGCATGGAGAGGACTGAATTTGGTAGGGTGTGCGGAATTCTAGAGTGGACAGGACACCGGAATTCAGGATTCTGGAATGGACAGAGTGCTAGAATTCCGGATTCTAGAGTGGACAGGGTTGGAAAAGTAGCAGGTCACCCGGGTGGTAGATTGTTCCTAATTCTACAGCAGACCAAGTTCAGGCATTGAGAATGATGGAGAGGACCGTTCCATAGATGCGACGGTGGTCACGTTTCTGGCCTTGGCAGGACACAGGAAAGGATGGAATCCTACAATTCGTGACTCGAGAGCAGGTTAGACTCTCTGGAGGGTAGTATATAGGATTCTCTAAGGGGCATATTCCTCTCCTTGAGAGAGTTCCATAGTTCAGAATTATGGAATGGCGGTGATTAAAACTGGGATGGTGTTCAGGGCCAGAGAATAGAGAGGATTCTAGAATGGGAAACCTTCTCGGTCTCAGGATTGTGGAATGGAAGTGATTGCAAGTGGGATCGTGTTCCGTTTTGTAGAAGTGACCGGTTACGGGAGTGGGCAGGAGTCGAGATGGCACAGGATGCTTAGTGGTATGGTGTGATGGAGTGCAGAATTTCAGGCTTCTGGAATAGAAAAGATTGTAGGGTGGCCACGGTTCTGGAAATCCTGATATAGAATGAGCGGGATCCACACTGGACAGGACTCTTTAATGGACATGATTCCGCATGGAATGCCCTCTGGGACTGCAGATGGGGCAAGATTCTAGAATGTACCAATCTGGATGTGAGTAGAGTAGAAGGGATTTGAATCTGTAATTTATCACTCTAATAAACACACACAACTTATCGGACACTGCTCAGGATTCCTGAAAGCAAAGGATCACATGAAGGAAATCATTGTGTGTTTCAGTATTCTTGAATGCACTGGACCCTCCAGGGGACGGGGTGGCACAAGTGAGGGTTTCAGAAAGATCAGCATTCTTGAACGAAGAGAATTCCAGAAGCAATGATTCTGGGCTTGACCAGATTCTAACGGCAATGGCGTTCAGTACGCTATGCTTGGCAGATTTCTAGATGTACAGGATTCTAGAATGGGCAGGAATCTCAACGGGATGGTGCTGAGTATTCTACAAAGGACAGAATTCCAGGAGAAAGAGGATTCTTGAATTCAATTTTATGGAATGGGCACAATGCTATAACAGACTGATTCATCGTAATTCTGATTTTAGAATTACAAAATTATGACACTCATGTTGCTGAAATTGTAGGATTCCAAGTGGGAGAGGCTTCGGGGCACTTTCATTCACAGAGTGATAGAGTGGACAGCATTCAAGACCTTAGAATTCTGCATTGGGATAGATTCTGAATGGGTTCTCATTCAGTATTCTAGAATTGAAAGGATTCTAGAAGGGAGAGATTCTTGAATGCAGAATTCTGGTGTGGCGGGAATTCCAAGCAAAGGTGTCCTAGATTCTAGATTGAGAGAATTGTAACATGGAGAGAATTCTCAAATTCAGGTTCATAGGAAGGAGAGGATTTTCATGGTACGATTGCTTTCAGATTCTAGAATGGAAAGATATCCAGCATCTGCAAAATTCTGGAATTCAGGGTTCTAGATTGGAGCGGAGCCTCGATTTGACAGAATTCTAGAAGTCAGGAATCCAGGTTGAATTGCATTCTAGATGGGATTGAACTCAGGAGACTAGAATGGACAGATGCCTCTCATTTACAGAGTGGCCTAATTGAAACTGATGGAACGGACAGAATTATAATGGGATGCTGTTCATGTTTCTAATGTGGACAGGGTTCTAGAATGGTCAAGATCTAGAATTCTAGGTTCTATGTTTGACGAGATTATAATCGGTATTGTTTTCAGTATTCTAGATGAAGCCGATTCATAGAATGGGCAGGATTCATGAAAGGAAAGGATCCTGAATGGGAGGGTGCTCTGGACCTACAATACACAGTAGTCTGGAATGGGCACCTTTCTAGAATTCAGGATTGCTGAATCAACCAGATGCTAAATGGGATGTTGCCCACTGTTCAAGAAAGGCAAATAGCTGGAATGGACAGGGTTCTCTATCGACAGAATTCTCTATGGGATGCAGCTGAGCAATTTAGGATTGATAGAATTAGAGCAAAGTGAGGGATTTTGATTCCAGGATTATGGAATGGGCAGTATTCTAAATTCCATGCCGCTCAGGATTCTACAAATTACAGAATTTTAGAATGGACAGGACTCTACTGTGCACGGGCTATTCTGGAATGGAGAGAAGTTGAGGGTGGGCAGGCTTTCGAAGTTCTGATTTAGAGGATGAACATTTTCCACTGGACCGGCTTCCGTGTTCCTGGCACGGGTTTGATACTAGAATACCTAGAATTCTCAGAAGGACATCCTTTCTGCATTCAGGATTCTAGAATAGAGAAGATTCTACTGGGGAGGGTGTTCAGGATTCTACGGCGGGCTCTGATCTACGTTGCACAGACTTCTAGAATTCACATCACTAGAATGGACAGGGTTCTAAATGGGATTGTGTTCAGGATCCTTCAATAAACTGATTTCTCTGATACATGGGATTTTATAGTTCAAGATCGTGGGATGCAGGTGGTGAAATATGGGTTGGCTTTCGTGTGACGAGAATGAACATGGCTCTGGAACGGAATAACATTCTTGAATTCAGGAAAGAAAGGTTGACACTCTTCTAAGTGAGATTGTCTTCATAGCATATGAAGGATAGACTTCCGGAAAGAAGATGGGCCTAGAAAGGACAGAGTTTTCCGTGGTGTTGTGCTCCTCATTCCACAAAGGACAGTACTCGGGAAAGGACAGGGCTGCAGAATTCAGCATTAGAGCATGTTGAGGATTGTCCCAGTGTAGTAGTTCAAGACTTTAGCATGGAGAGAAGGCCAGAATGGCCAGAATATTGGAATTCTGGATTTTCAAATTTTCGGCATTCTGAACGGGATGATGGTTCGGGTTCTAGAATGCAGAGAATGGCAGGTTGAGCAGAATTCCTGAGTGGAAGATGCAGAATGGACCTGATTGTTGAGTTCAGGATTGTCGAATGGACAGATTTCTCAGTGGGATATTGTTCAGTTTCCAGAATGTAGAGAATGGAGACAATCCAGGGGATTCTGGTTTTCAGTTTCTAGAAAGGGCAGCCTTTTAAATCGGATGGTGTCCCGTGTCTTTGAAGTGAGAGGATTATGGAGTGCAGAGGATCCCAGATGGAGAATTTTCTACACTGTAGGGAGTTCAGGAATTTAGAATGGACAGGATGAAGTCATGCTCCTGAATCGGGGACTCCGACTTATGGAAATGACAGGACTCTCGAATGCAGAGCATCCTGGCCTTCAAGATTGAAGCGTGCACTGACTGGATTGTGAAACCGCGGATTGTAGGATGGACTCCATCCTCTCTTTTCGCTTCTGGAATGGAGAGGATGCAACAGGGATGGTATGCAGAACTGTTAAATTGAGAGGATGCCAAGGCACATGGCATTCTGGAATGCCAGGTGCAGTTATAGGCAGGTTCTGAATAGAATGATATTCATGGATTCTGAATGGCTGTGATCCCCAAAGGAATAGAATTGTAACAATGATATCCCTCTGGGTTTCGGGCATCTAGCATGGACATGATTGTAATTGGGTGACTGTTCAGAATTCTAAAACGGACAGGGTGAAACCATGGACAGATTTCTAGAATTCAGATATCTAGAATGGACTGGATTGTAAATGGGGTGTTAGTCAGGCGTCCCCAATGGAGGTGATTCCATGATAGACATATGTCCAGAACTCAGAATTCTAGAAATCTAGAAAGCTCTAGAATTCTGTGTTCTACTTTGATGAGATTATAATTGGGATTGTTTTCAGTGCTCTAGTTGAGGCAGATGATAGAAACGACAGGGTTCATGAAAGGACAGGATTCCCAATGGGAGGGTGTTCTGGACCTACAATGCACAGTAGTCTGGAATGGGCACCTTTCTAGAATTCAGGATTGCAGAATCTACCGGATTCCAAATGCGATGGGGCCCACTGTTTAAAAAAGGAGAAGACCTGGAATGGATAGTTTTCTCAATAGAGAGTATTCTGTAGTGGATACTGTTCAGAATTTTTTGGGATGGATAGAATTAGAGCCTGTAGATGAATTCTGATTTCAGGATGATGGAATGGGCAGTATTCAAAATTCCATGGTTTTCAGGATTCTAGAATGGATAGAATTCTAAAGGAGATGGTGATCCGTGTTTTTGCATGGACAAAGTTCTGGAGTAGAGAGGATTCTATGTGCACACGATCTTACAACGTCATTATGACAAAGAGTCTATAGTGGACAGAATTCTAGCATGCTGGATTCTACTTTGAAAGGGTTCTAAATGGAACGTTCCTCAAGATTCCAAAATGGATAGAATTCTGCCATGGACAGAATTCTGGACTTTAGGATTAAAGAATGGATAGTGTTCTAAACGCTATGATGTTCACTGCTCTATCATGGGCAAGCAAATGTAACTGATGGAATCCTTGCAATTGGAATTATAAAAGGCATTCATGGAGATGAAACTGTGTTCCTATTTCTGGAGGGGACACTGTTGTAAATTTAAGAGCAAACTAGAATTCCTGATTTTAGGGTTTTGATTATTCTAAGTGCAATGTTGTTCAGTATCCAAGGATTGCCTTATTTCTCGAGGTAGAAATTTCTACCACGAACAGGATTCTAAATGAGACGTTTTTCCAGAATCTTCTATCTATACACATCGAGAATGGTCAGCCTCTAGAGTTCATGATTCTAAATGGGATGGTGTTCTGGATCTAGAATGGACGCTATTCTATTATGTCCTAATGTGCATGACTCTAGAACTCAGGTTTTTACTGAGGACACGATTCTAATTGGTATCATATTCATGATACAACAATGGAAAGGATGGGAAAATGGACTGTATTCTAGAATGCAAAGAGTCTATTATTCAGGATTGTAGAACGACAAGATCCATAGAAAGATTTTAATTGGAATAGTTGTCATTGTTCTAGAGTGGATATAACTCCAGTATGGACAGTATTATAGAAATCAAATTTTTGTAAAGGTTTAGCCTCCTATTGGAATGATATTCAGGATTCTAGCATGGGTAGGTCTTTGGAATTCCATTTTCTAGAACAGATAGGAATTTATTGAGATTGTTTCTGATTGTTGCCAGGATTGTAGAACGGACCGCATTCTTGAAAGATAGAATTATAAATGGAATGGCGTTCCAGATTCTAACATGGACAGAATTATATAGTGGACATGAACATGCATTTCAGAAACATGGAATAAAAAGGATTAAAAGTGTCATGGTGCTAAGTATTCTAGAGTAGAAATATTCCTAGGAGGGAAAGCATTCTCACATGGTCAGTAGTCTGGAATTCATTGTTGAAGAATTGACACGATTCTACGTGGAGTGGTACTAAAAATTCTGGGATGGAGAGGAATATGAATGGGCAGGATATTTGAATGTACACGATTTTAAATGGAATGGTGTTAAGGATTCTAGAATGCACAGGACCCTACAGTGGAGAGGAAACTAGATTCAACTTTCTAGTGTATGTCTTCTAAATGAGAATGTGTTCCTGGTTTCAAAATGGATAGTACTCTAGCATTGGCAAGATTGTGGAATTCAGGGTTCTAGAATGGGTGGGGATCTAGCATTGGCAGTATCCTGGAATTTTCATTCTAGAATGGAAAGGGCTATATATGGAATAATGCTCAGGATTTTAGAATGGAAGAGCATAGAATGAACAGGATTCTAGAATGGAATGGGTTATCAGTATCTAGAGAGAGAGAATTCCATAATGGGCCAAAAAATATAAATCAGGTATATGAATTGTCTCAGTACTAAATGGTGTAGGTTTCATGTTTCTAAAATAGACAGGATTCTAGACTGGACAAAATTCAATAATTCGTTACCCAAGAATGGATGGGATTCTAAATGGGATGGTGTTCAGGTTATAGAAGGAACAGGGATCAACATCGGGCATGCAAGTGGATATCAGCATTCTACGATGGAAAGGTTTCTATGTAGAATGTTCAGGAGTCAAGGTCCGGAAGGATTTTAGAATGAACAGGATTCTGTAATGGTCCAGGTTCTAAATTGGCAGGTGTGAGTAATTCTAGGATGGACGAGGTGCAAGAAACGAATGGTTTCCTGATGGAGAGGATTCTAAAAGGGGTGATGTTCAGGATTCTAGCATGGGCAGAAATATGAAATGCAGGACTCTTGAATGGACAGGATTCTAGAATTGAGAGATTCAAGGACATCAGGATTCTAGAAACACAGGATTCTAAATTGGATGTCTTTCAGGATTCGAAAGTGGTTTGGGTTCCAGAGTGGATAGAATTCTCTCAGGGACAGGGTTCTGGAATTCTTTATCGTAGAATGATCATGATTATATCCGGAATAGTGTTCACGTGTGTACAATGGACAGGATCAAAAATACACAGGGTTCTTGAATGGACATGATTCTATTTAATAGTGTTCAGGATTCTAGAATTCAAAGGTGTCTACTATGGAGAGAATTCTGAAATTCTTGCAGAGTGGACGGGTTCTAAATCAGATGGTGTTCAGGGTTCCAGAATTGAGAGAACACTAGTGTGGACAGTATTCAAGAATTCAGGCTTCTAGAATGGACAGGACTCATGAATGGGAGTTATTATGGAATTTAGGATAATAGAATGGGCAGGACTCTCAATGGGATAGTTTTCTGGGTTTTCTATAGACAGAACTGTAAAATGAACCATTATTGTCCACTGTAGCATCCTCTACATTTTTGAAAACTGAAAACTAGGGCATTTCGGATTATGTCCTTTATAGAAACCTGACAGCATCTGATTTAGACTCCTGTCCCTGGCAGGATCCTGAATTCTAGGATTCTGTCAATTCTAGAATTCCTTTCCATTCTAGAATTTCAGCACCATCCCATTAAGAACCCAGTCCGTTATAAAATCCTGAAGTCGAGAATTCTCTGAACTCTAGAATACTGTACATTTTAGAATCCTGTACATTCTAGGAACCTGATCACCATCCCATTCAGAATCATGTTCAATCCAAAACCATGCTTTCTAAGATTCTTTCAATTTTAGGGTTCTTTCCTTCCTAGAAAAACAAATAAAAGTCCATTTAGAAAACTGTCATTTACAATACTGTCCATTTTGAATACTGTTTCCAGGATTCTGTCCATTCTAGGACACTCAGCACCTTCCAATTGAATCTCCTGTCCTTTATAGAATCCTGAGTTCTAGAATTCTGTCCATTCCAGAATCCTGTCCATTATACAGCCCAGATTAACATTCCATTTACAACCTTGTGCATTACAGAATCCATCCATTCTAGATACCTGTCAATTCTAGAATACTGAACATAATCTCAACTAGAAACTTTGAAATCTAGAATCTTCAAATCTGGAGTTTAGTCCATTACAGAACCCTTCCCATTCCTGAATCTTGAACGCCATCCAATTAGAATCCTCTCCATCAAGAATCCTGTCCATTACAGAATCAATTCCATTCTAGAATACTGAACATCATCTCATTTACAATCTTGTCCATTCTGGAATCCTGAGTTCTAGACTTCCATCCATTATAGAATCCAGTCCGTTGTAGAGCCCTGAAGACCACTCAACCTAGAACCCTGTGCAACCTAGAACCTTGAAACTAGATTTCCATCCATGCTAGAATTCTCTTCATTCTAGACTCAAGAAAACAATTCCATTTTGAATTCTGTACATCAAGAATCCATTATATTCTTAATCCCTGCCCATTCTAGAATAGTCAACACTATCCAAGTAGAGTCCTATTCTTTCTGGAACCTTTTCCACTGCAGAATTCTCAACAACAGCCCATTTAGAATTCTGTCCATTCTAGAGTCTCATCCATATTAAAACCATATCCATTCTAGAACCCTCAGCATCACCCCATTTACAATCCTGCCTATCCCAGAACATGGAATTTCAGAATCCTACCCATGGTAGAATACTGTCCGACCTAGAATTCTCAACATCAACAAATGAAGAATCCTTCCTATACTAGAATCTTGAATTCCAGAATGCTGCCCATTCTAGTATGGTGAACAGCATTCCATTTAGAATCTCTCCACTCCAGGAACCTGAATTCCAGGCTTCTCAACATTGTAGAATGTTGTGCATTCTAGTTTCCTGAGCTGAATTACACTTGGAATCATGTCCATGCAAACACCCTATCACATCTTAATCCTATCCATGCTACGTCTTTGATGACAATCAATTTACAAGGTGTAATTTCTGGAATAATGAAACCCACATTCCTGTACATGTTAGAATTTGACACATTCTAGAATCCTATACACCCCAGATTTTTAACACCTTCCCTTTGGGGATCCTATCCTTTCGAGGATCTTGCATTCTATAAACCCACCATTCTAGAATCCTGTTCATTCTCAAACCCTGCATATCATTCCTTACAGAATATTTTCCATTTAAGAATGAAGTTCAGTCTTCTCCCTATCTGTTCCATATTCCAAGCACCATTCATCTTAGAATCCTGTTCACTTAGATTCCTCAGTTTCAGAATCCTCTCCTGTTTTGAACCTGCCCATTCAAGAACCCTATGTCCATCCGATTTAGAATCATGACCCCTGTAGGGTCCTGAATTCTAAAGTACTTTCAATTCTAGAATCTTGCCCATTGTGGAATCAGAATCAACATTCTGCCTAGAATCCTATTCATTCTAGAATACATCCTTTCCAGAATCTTTTCAGTTCCAGAATACTGAACACTATCCCAATTAGAATCCTTTCAATCCTAGGATCCAGAGTTCTAGAGTTTTGTACATTGCAGATTCAATTCATTCTAGAAACATTAAAACCATCCTATTTAGAATCCTGTCCATTCCCTAATCCTGAACTGTACACTTCTGTTGATTATAGAATCCTTCCATTACAGAATCTGGGCTTCGCAATGAAACCTGGAAGACAATCCCATTTAGAGTGCTGTGCATTCTAGAGCCCAGTCCTTGGCAGAATCTGGTTCATTTTTAAATCCTGACCACCATCACTTTTAGAATCCTGCATTCTACATGTTCTGGGTTGCATTCTACAACCCAGAATTTCAGAATACTCTCCATTCTAGAGCATTGAAATCGAGTCCATAGAGACTCTTGCCCATTCTAGAATTCTGACTTTAATAATCCTTTCCATGTTAGATATCTATCAACTCCAAAACACGGGGCACCATCCCATTTAGAATCTATCCTCTCTAGACTAAATTATAGGATTCTCTCCACTGTGGAATCATGTGCATCCTAGAATCCAAAGCACCTTTCATTCCAAATCTTACCCGTTTAATAATACTGTCCAATATTGATCCTGTCCTTTCCAGAATGCAGAACGATGTCACATTTAGAATAAGCCCAATCCGTAATCCTTAATTCTACAGTCCTGTCTATGTTAGTAGTCTGCCAATTATAAAATCTTGAACCTCCTCCCATATAGAATCTATCTTTTCTACAAGCCTAAATTCTTTTTTATCTCCATTCTAAAATCCTGTGCATTGTAACACCCTTAACACCATTCCATTTATGATCATGTGCATTCAAAAATCCTGTCCATTCTAGAATCTTGAATACCATCATACTTATACTCCTCATCTATGTTAGGATTATATATCCTCATCCATGATTGGAAATAATCTAAATTCCATTCTATATTCGTTCCGTTCTAGAACCCTGACGATTGTAGAATACTTAACACCAGCCCTTTTACAATATCACCAAAGATAGTATCCTCAGAATCCAGTCCGTCGTAGCAACCTGAGGTGCAGAATCTTCTCCATTTTAGTACCTGTTCATTTCAGAATCCTATCAATGTGTCATTTAGAATCCTGTAACTTCTTGTACCTAAATTCCAGAATTTTTTCAACTCTAAAGTAAAGTTCATTCTAGCATCCTGAGTACCATCCCATTACGAATCCTGCCCACCAATAATCCTGTATACTGTAATTCTCACTATTTTAGAATACACTCCATTATAGAACCCTGGATATCCTAGAAGCCTAAGAACAATCTCATTCAGAATCATGTCCATTCCAAAATCCCAATTCTTTGATTCTGTCCATTATATAATTCTCTACACTACAGGAAACGGAACACCTTCCTGTTTACAATACTGCCCAATTAGAATATTCTATATTGCAGACTCTATTCAATTCTAGAGCACTGAACACCATCCAATTTAAAATTCTGTCCATGATAGAACCCTGAATTCCAGAATTCTCTCAATTGTGTAACCCAGGCCAACATACCATTTAATATTTTACCCATTCTAGAACCCATCCATTTTAGAAACCTTTCAGATCTAGAACACTGAACACCATCCCAATGAGAATCCTGTCAATCCTAGAATCAAAAATTACAGAAATCTGTCCCTTCTAGACTCTTGTTCATTCTAGAAACATCAACAGCATCCCGTTTATATTTCTATTCATTCCACATTCTTCTATTCTAGAATTCTGCCCATTATACATTCTCTATATTTTAGAACCTTGAACACCATCTGACTCTACAACTGTCCTTCAAGGATCGTATCCATTACAAAACCCAGTCCATTCTAGAACACAGGACACGTCCTCACTTAGATTTCTGTCAATACTAGATTTATTAATTCAGGAATTCTCTCTATCCTAGACTCCAATCCATTCTATGATTCTAACCAACATTTTATTTAGAATCTATGTTCCCTTTAAGCCTGATTTCAACAATTCTCTCTGTTAAGAATCCTGTTCATCCTAGAATCCTGACAACCGTTCCATTTATGATCATTCACTTTCAAGAATCCTGTCAGTTCTTGAATTCTACCCATTCTAAATGATGAGCAAAATTACATTTAGAATACTGTCCATCCTCGATCCTGTCCATCGAGAATATTGAACTCCACTCCATTTAGAATCTGTTAATTCCGGAGTAATGATTTCCAGAATGCTCTCCATGTTGGAATTTTATTCATTGTAGAATCATGTCTGTTCCTGAATTCTGTACGCTATCGTGTTTATAATCCTGTCCTTCCTAGAATCCTGACTACTATAAAATCTCCATTCTAAAATTCTGTCCAATGTATAACCCAGATATTCATTTTTAGAATCCTGAATTCCAGAATCCTGTCAAGGATGGAAACCTGACAATATTGCCATTTACATAATTCCATTTACAATAGTGTCCATTAAACAACCCTTATCAATGCCAAATCTCCTCATTTCTTGAACCATTAGCACTACCCCATTTAGAATCCAATCTGTTCTAGAATCCTGGGCACTCTTACATTTTGAATCCTGTCTATTCTAGATTCTTGAACATCATTGTATTTAGAACTCCATGCCATGAAGAATCCTGTCCATTCTTGAAACCTGTCCATTATAGAATTTTGAACACCAGCCTATTTAGAATACTGCCCATTCTTGAAAAGGGAATTTTATCATCCTGTCCAGGCTAGAATCCTGTCATTCTAAAATCCTGAATCCCATTCCATTTAGAGAGTATCCATCTAGTATCCTGAATTATTGGCTTCTTTCCATTGGAGAATACTGCTCATCCTAGAATACTGCAGTGCATTCCGTTTAGAATCATGTTCATTCAGAAATACTCTCCATTCTTGACCCTGTCCATTCTACAACCTTGAACACCATGCTATTTAGGATCCCTCGCATTACAGAATAATGAACTTCATTATTCTGTCCATGTCAGAATACTATCCGTTCTAGAATCCTGTCCACTCAAGCTTCTGAATATTATCCCTTTTAGGATCCTGACATTTCTAGAATCCTGAAGTCTAGAATCTCCCCATCACAGAATCCTGAACACCATCCTATTAATAATATTGTTCTTTACTTTATCTTGAATTCTAGGATTTTCCCCTTTCTAAAACACAGTACACCCCAGAAGCCTGTACCTTATAGGATGCTAAGAAACATCCCATTCAAGACCATGTCCTCCTGAAACCCTAATTACTGTTATTATGTCCATTATAGAATCATCTCCTTTTTTGAAAAATAACACCATTCCGTTTAGGACACTGTCCCTTTAGAATAATATTCAGGCCACACTCTTGTCCTTTCCAGAACACTAAACACCAAGCAGTATAAACTCCCTTCCATTCTAATATCTGGAATTCAAGTATACTGCCCATTAAAGAATCCTGTACATTGCAGAATGCAGATAAATATCATATTTAGACTTCTGTCCATTGTAGAATATGTATATTCTAAAAATATGTCAATCCTGCAATCCTGGATTCAAATTCTGTCCATTATACAATCTCTCCTTCAAGAAACAATAGCGGAATCCCATTTATGACCCTTTTCTATCCATGATCCTTAATCTAGACTTCTCTCCATTATAGAATTCAGTCCGTTCTAGAATTCAGAAATACATCTGTTTAGATTCCTGTCCATCAAAAATCCTGTCCATAAAACAAACAAACAAACAAACAAACAAACAAAGGAAAAAACAACAGCAGTCAATTGTAGAATACTGAGCCACATCCCGATTAGAATATCTTCCGTTTTACAATCCTGATTCCTAGAAGTCTTCCCATACTATAAACAAGTCCATCCTAGAATATTGAACACCGTTCAATATAAAATATTGACAATTCTAGAACCCTGCACCCTGAATTCGGGCCATGCTAGAATTTCTTCACTCTAGAATCATGAACACCATCCCAATTAGACTCCCACTCGTTCTCCAATTATGAGCAGCATTCCATTAAGAATAATGAACATTCAAGAATCCTGCCGATTCGTTAATCCTGTGAATTCTAGAACCTTGAATTTTAGAATTCTGTCCACCTAGAATGGTGTTCATTCTAGTATCCTGAATTCCAGAATCCTACCAAGGCTACAATTCTTTCCACCCTAGAATCTAGAACTCAATTCTATGTAGAATTGTGTACATTCAAGAATCCTGTCCATTTTAGAATCATGCCCATTCTAAAATATTGACAACCATCCCATTTATAATCCCAACCATTCTAGAAACCTGAATCTTAGAACCCATCTTTCCACAACCTTGCCCATTCCAGAGTCGTAAACAATCTTCCATTTTGAATCAAATACTTTCAAGGAACCTGTCCATTCTGAAATCTATTCCATTCTTGAATCTTGAACACCATCCAACATATACTCCTCTCAATTTTATAATGCCATCCATTCTAGAATTCTGAAAAAAAACCCATTTAGAATCATGTGCATTCTGAAATCCGAAATTGCAGAATCTTGCCCTTGCTCAAACTCTATCCATTCTAGAATTCTATTCACCCTAGAATCATGCCCATTCTAGGATCTTTTCTATCCCAGAATCCTGAACACCATCCATTTAGAATCCTGTCCATTCTCTAATTTGGAATCCCAGAGTCCTGTCCATGTTGAAGTACAGTCTATTCTATAAACACGAACTTCACCCATTTAGAATGTATCTTCTCTAGAAGTCTAAAATATAGGTATAACCTCTGTAGAATCCTGTACCTTTTAGTATCCAGAACTATTATTTAAAGTATTTCCCATTCAAGGATCCTGTGGATTGTTGATTCTATCCATTCAAGAGTCTTGAACACCATTCTATTTATAATCCTGTCCATCCTAGAATAATGAATTCCACGATCTTGTGCATGTTAGAATCCTTAATTCTAGATCCTATCCAGGATTTTCGGGATCCTTGAATGTAAATGATTCTGAAAAGAATAGTGTTCAGGATTCTAGAATGCACAGAATTCCACCATGGACAGAAGTCCAGGTTATGGAATGGACAAGATTCTAAATGGATGGTGTTCATGTTTATAAATAGAAAGATTCCTTTAAAGAATAGATATCTACAGTTGAGGATTCTGGTATGGATAGCATCCTAGGATGGACAGGGTTCTTGGATGTACACAATTTTAAATGGAATTGTGCTCAGAATGCTAGAATAAGTAGGATTATAAATGGGTTGATGTTAATGATTCCACAATGGAGAGAGACATAGCATGTACAGCGTCCAGGAATTCAGGTTTCTGAAATCAACAACATTCTAAATGGGGTGGGGTTCATTAGTATAAATAGGACAGGATTCTACAAGAGGAATATTCTAGCACTCATGGCTCCAGTGAGGAAAGAATTCTCAATGAGATGACGTTAAAATTCCGGAATGTATAGACATCTAGATGGGTAGAATTCTTACGTGGGTAGAATTCTGGAATTCATTATTCAAGAATGGACAGGTTTATAAGTTGAAATGTGTACCTGATAGTAGAATGGAAGGGATTCTATTTGGAGTAGTGTTCATGATTCCAGTGGAATCCTGTGTTCTAGAATGCAGAGATTCTATAATTGAGGATACCAGAATGGATTTCATTCTAAAATGAATGGTGTTTGACATTTGTGAATGGAAAGGATTGAATGGATAGGTTTTTTTGCATATTTTAATATGGGCAGGATTCTAGAATTCATTATTCTAGAAAGGGCATGATTCTAAATTGAATGGTGTTAATGATTCTATAATGCTCAGGATGCGGCACTGGATCTAATCCTAGAATTTGGGGTACTAGAGCGACTTGTTCTAAATGAGGTAGTGTTCATGATTCTAGAAAGGATAGGTTTCTGTGTGGACAGATCTCTATTATTCAGAACTTCATAGTGGACAACATTCTACTTGGGATTATGCTCAGTATTCTAGAATTGATAGGATTACAGAATATACAGGATACTAGAATGGACAGTATCCCTAGTGGCATGGTGTTCAAGATTATAGAATTGATGAGATTCAAGAAGGGAGAGATTCTAAAATGGAGGATTCTACAATATGCAGGAATTTAACTGGAATGGTGTGGACATTCAGAAGGGGTCCAGATTCAACAAGGGAGATAATTCTAGAATTCAGGCTTCTAAACAGGAGAGATTATAATTTGCATTGTGTTGAGGATTATAGATGGAGAGAATTCTAGCATAGAAAGAATTCTGGAAATCAGGATTCTAGAATGTTCAATATTCTAAAATGAATAGTGTTTAAAATTCTAGAGTGGACATAACAATATAATAGGTAGAATTTGAGCAAGGGCAATATTCTGGAATTTAGGACTTTATAATGGGCAGTGTTCTAAATAGGATGGTGGTCAGAATTGTAGAATTGATAGGGTTATAGAATGGAGAGTTCTACAATTCAGGATGCTAGAACTGACAGGATTTTAAAGGCAGATGTTCAAATTTCTATAATGGACAGCATTCAAGAATCAAGAGTATTCTTGTATGTATTCTATTCTGAACAGAACGGTGTTTGGGATTCTTCTATGGACAGGATTGTATATGGGATGGTGTTAAAGTTTCTAGAATACACAACTCTAAAATGGACAGGATTATAGCGTGGACAGAATTGTAAAATTCAGCATTGCTAAATGGGCAGATTTCAAGAATTTAAAGATTCTAGTATTCAGAATTTTAAAAGGGACAGAATTCTAAATTGGTTGATATTCGGAATTCTATAATGGACAGGATTCTAGAACAGATAAGTTCTGACACGGACAGGATTCTGGAATTCATTTTCTAGAAGGAGCATGATTCTTAATGGAATGGTGTTCAAGACTCAAGAAAAAAGAGGATCAAGAATGGAGAAGTGCCCCAATATAGACACTATTCTAATTAGAATAGTGTTCAGGACGCAAAGTGCACAGTATGCTACAATGGAGAGATCTAGTTTTCAATCATATAGCATAGGTATATTATAGGAGGGATGATGTTCAGGTTTCCAAAATGGACTGAATTCTAGCATGGGCAGGATTCTGCAATTCAGGATTCTGGGATGGACTTCATTCTAAATGGATTGCTGTTCAGGGATCTAGGTGTGATAGGATTCTAAATGGGCTAGTGTTTTAGACTCTAGAATGGAGGGGATTTAGTAATGGACACGATTCTTGAATGTACAAGATTCTAAAAGGAATGGTGTTCCGAATTCTGGAAATGACAGGATTCTAAAATGCATAGAATTTTAACACGGGCAGGATTCTGGAATTCAATATTCTTGAATGGACAGGATTCTAAGTGGAATGGGGTTTATGGTTCTAGACAGGACAGAATTCAGGCATAAAATTCTGGAATTCAGTAATCTAGAATGAACAGCATTCTAAGTAGAATGTACAGGATTCTAGAATGGGCATGACTAGAGTAGACAGTATTCAACAATGGACAGAATTGTGAAATTCAGGATTCTTGAATGGACAGAACGCTGAAATGAAGTGATTCTAGATTTCAAAATTCTACAACGGCATGACTTTTAGCATAGATATATTCTTACATGGATACAATTCTGAAATTCATTTTTCTAGTGTGAATGGGGTTCTAAATGGAATGGTATTTGAGACTCTAGAAGGAACAGGGTCAAGAGTGGAGAGGTTTCTTGAATGGACACAATTCTAATAGAATCGTGGTCACGATTCTACAATGCATCCGATTTTCCAGTGGTGAGTGTCCTTGAATTCAGCTTCCTAGAGAGGATAGATTCTACAAAGGAAGGTATTCAGGATTTTATGGGGGGTATGATTCTAAATGAGTGATATTCTGTATTCTAGTGTGGATAGGATTCAGGAATGGACACCATTCTTGAATGTACACAATTTTAAATGGAAAGGTATCCTGAGTGTCAGACTAAGTGGTGTCTAAATGGAATGGTGTTCATAATTTTAGATATGACAGGAATCTAGAAGGGAGATATTTTAGAATATAGTCTAATTTAAAGGACGGCATTCGAAGTGGGAAGTTGCTCACAATTCTGGAGACGCCGGGGTTCAGGAATGGATAGAATTCTTCAATGGGCAGGAATTGGGAATTCTTTATTCTTGAATGCACAGGGTTCTAAGTGGAATGTTCGGGATTCTAGAATGCACAGGATTGTGCAATGGGGAGAATTCTAGTAATCAGGTCTGTAGCATGGATGGATTCTGAATGGGATGGTCGTCAGAGTTTTAGAATGGATAGAAATCTTGCATGAACCATATTCTAGAATTCAAAATTCTATAAAGTGTAGGACTCTGTATGGAATTGTGCTCAGGGTTATAGAGTGAACTGGAACCTTGCATGTACAGGGTTATGGAATTGAGCATCCCAGAAAGTAAAATGTTCTGAAATGGACAGGACTCTAAATGAGATGGTGTTCTGGATAATTGAATAGTCACTTTTATATTGGACAGATCTGCAAATCAGTATGATGAAATGGACAGGATTCTAAATGGAATGGTATTAATATTCCTAGAATGGGAGGGCTTCATAAATGGACAGATTTTTAATATTCAGGATTCTAGCATGAATAGGATGCTACTTTGGGTGATGTCTAGGATTCTAGAAATGTCAAGATCCTCATGGACAAAAGTCTAGAATGGACCGGATCTAGCTTGTACGAGTTTCATAATTCAAGATTATAGAATTGACAAGATTCCAAATGGAATGTGTTCAGGATGACAGAATGGTATGGATTCTAGAACAGAGAGATTCTAGAGTACAGTTTCTAGAAGGACAGGATTCTAAATGAGGTGTTGTTCAGAATTCTGGAATGGATATTATTCTGGAATGGATTGAATTCTAACATGGATAGGGTTCTGGACTATATTTGTGTAGAATGCACAAGACTAAATGAATGTTCTTCAATACTGGAGTTTGGGGAGTCCCATGAAACACAGGATTCTAGATGGGCACTAATCTACATAAAATGGAGATGGGGATTATGAAGTGCACAGTGTTCTACAATGGGGAGAATCCTAGATGTCAGGTTTCTTGTGTGGATATATTATAAAGTGATGGTGTTCAGGGTTACAGAATGGATAAAATTGTCGTGCGGACATGGTTATGGAATTCAGGATTATGGAATGGACAGGATTATAGAGTTGATAGGGTTCTAAATGGAATGCTTTCTGTATTCTAAAATGGACAGGATCCTGGAATGGACAATACACTGAAACTCAAGGTTCTAGGTGGACAGAATTCTAAGTAGAAAGTCCGGCATTCTGGAATGGGCATAATTCTGCAACTCTGATTCTAGAATTGACACGATTCTAAGTGGAATGTTGTTCAGTGTTTTAGAATGGAAAAGACCCTGGGATTGATAGGATTCGAGAATGACCAGATTCTGAAACTCAAGATTCTAAAATGGACAGGAGTATAAATGGAATAGACTTCAGGATTCTAAAATGGAGAGCATTCTGCAACTCAGGACCCTATAATGGATAGGATTCTAAATAGGATAGTGTTCAGGATTCTGGAGTGGACAGGATGCAAGAATGTGCAGGATTCGGCAAATCAGGGTTCTATGATAGACATGATTTTAAATGGAATGGTCTTGAAGTTTCTAGAATGGGCAGTATTCTGTTACTCAGTGTTCAGAAAGAACAGGGTTCTACGTGGGACAGTGTTCAGGATTCTATAATGGAGTGAATTACACCATGGAAATAATGATCAAATTCAGGATTCTAAAATGGAATGGACTATAAGTTGGGTAGTACCGCGGTTTCTTGAATGGACAAGAGTTTAGAATTCTGACCACCATCCCAAATGCGATGGTGTACAGGATTTTAGAATTGACAGGATTGTGGAATAGACTGGATTCTGGAACTAAGTGTTGTAGAATGGAGGTGGTCTAGAATACACAGAATTCCAGGATGTTTGATTCCAGAATGGATGGGGTAGTAGAATGGATATGTTTCTAACATAGCCACTGGATATGTTAGGATATAAAAATTCAGCCTTCCCTAATGGGCAGGACTGTAGAACGGACAGGGTTCTAAGTGAGATGGTATTCAGGACTGTGGAAAGGATAGAGTTCTAAAGTGGATAGACTTCTAGAGATTAAGATTATGGAATAGACAGGATTCTGAATGGAATGGTGTCCTGCATCCTATAATGTACAGGATTCTAAAAGGGGCTGTATTCTAGAATGGAGACAAAACATGAGTTCAGGATTTTGTAACTGTCAGTGTTGTAAATATGGTGGTATCAGGATTCTAGAATGGAGAGGATTCTGGAATTGATAGAGTTCTAGAAAAGCAGTATTGTAGAATGAACAGAATTCCAAATGGGATGGTGGTCATGTTTCTAAAATGGACAGGGTTTGAGAAGTGACAGAATTCTAGAATTCAGGATTCGCCAATGAACAGGATTCTAAATGGGATGGTGTTCCGTATTTTAGTATGGAAATATTTCTAGAATGGACAGGATTCCAAGTTGGATGGTCTTCAGCATCCTAGAGTGGACAGAATGATGGAAATCCTGATTCTGGAATTGAATGGAATCTAAAAGTTGTGGTGTTCACGTTCCAGAATGAAGGGGATCCTACAACGGATACCATTGTGGAACTCGGGATTCTAAAATGGAGAGGATTTTAAATGGGATATTGTGAAGATTTCTAGGTTAAGCAGGAGTGTAGAACGAACAGGATTCTGGAATGGACAGGATTCTAAATGGAAGGGTGTTCTGAATTCTAGAATGGAAAACATTCTAGTTTGGAGAAATTATAGAATACAGGATTCTGGATTGGACAGGATTCTAACATGGTTAGGATTTTCCTAATCTAAATGGAATAGAGTTCTTTCTAGAATGGACAGGTTTGTAGAATTCAAGGCTATGGAATGGACAACATTCTAAATTGGATGGTGTTTAGGAACAAGATTTTACAGGATGCTTTTATGGACAGTATTCTAGATCTCAGGATTCTGGACTGGGCATGATTCTATTTGGGATGGTGTACTGTATTCTGGAATTGATAAGATTTAGAATGGACAGGATTTTACAATAGACAGCGTTCTGTAATGGAGACAATTCAAGAAATAAGGTTCCGTAATGGAGAGAATTCTAAATGGAAAGTCCAGAATTTTGAATGGACAGGATTCTAACATGGACAGGGTTTTAAATAAGTTTTACTCAAGATTCTATAATGGTCTTCATTCAAGAAATGACAGGATTATTGAATGTAGACTATCCTAAATTGATTGGTGTTCAAGATTCCAGAATGGACAGGATTCTAAATGT
>PVJD01009481.1:0-62196 GCA_004026545.1 Mormoops blainvillei
AACCACGGCGAAGGACACATCCCAGATTCACCCACATTACTTTGGGGAGGAAGGAAGGGAAGGAGATAATGGGATACTCCAATTGTTGTTTATAAAGATTTCTTGTTTTAAAAAAGATACATAGAGGAAATATGGCAACACGTGAAAGTGTGTTCAATATTACTGTTAGCATGTGGTTATCTGTTAAATTATTTTTTGTGCCTTTTTGTGTGTTTTGAACTTTTCTTTTTTTTTTTTTGGAAGAGTATCTAGGAAGCAGTCATGGCTAAATCCACCCGCTTTATAAATTGTAGGAATTGGAACTAGAAGACTGTCCAACTCCATTTATTCAGCTCCCTTATTTTAGATGACGAGGGGAAAAAAGCAGTAGGCCTAATGCCATTTTTATTTATTTTTTCCACCATATAACCTGTTTCAGTGCCTTCAGCCTACAAGCAGAGGCCAGCAAGAGTTCTAGGCCACAGTTTGCTCTAGCGCGGGACACTATGAGAGGCCCATGGGGCTGGGCCTGCCATGAACCCAAACCCATGCATTCTAAAGCAATTTTTAAATTGAGGAGTTTCTTAATACTTCCTGGCATGGGTTTCACACATAACAGATGATCATCAAATACTTGTGAAATAGACGGGATGTGCCGTCAAACTGTGTTCATTTGCCGACCGCTGCCTGCACTTACCCGCACTTGCCAGCAGGGGCATAGGACTGAGTCCTGGGACTTCAAACCCTGTCATTGTCCTGACTCCTACAGCCAGTCCAGGCCAGTGGTTTTCAAATTACAGAGCACACCTATCACCTGGGAATGTAAGAGAAATGCGGTTTCCTTGGCTTTGCTGCCAAAGACACTGATGAGGGCGGGGCTGGTGGGGAGCTGGTGACTTTTATTTTTAACGTGCCCTTCAAGAGGCTGCCGATGCGGGTGACTGGCAGACTGCACTTTGAGGACAACAGTTTTAGCATTTGGGGCACCTTTGCTGGATACCTGCCTTCGTTTGCTCTTCTTTGAAGAAAAAAAAAAAAAAACCCCAGGGGTGAAAAGGAGGCCTGGCTTACTGTGGCGAACATGAGACCTCAGAAACCAGGGCAAAGCTCATCACCCAGCCTCGTGGAGAAAAAAAATACTGCACTAGTCGCCAAAATGCAAGTAGATTATATATCGAGTTAGAAATGGAAGCAGCAAGTTTCCACTGTAAGTGCCAGGGGAAGCGGGAGGATGGTAAGGTAATGCTTGAAAGAAAGGAGAGTCAGGTCCCTTCCCCCCATTCTTGACGGGCAGAGAGAGAAAACAAGGAAGCATCCGGCGGAGAAAGTTCCTGCTGCTTCACCACAACCACGTCCTGGCATCTTATCCCATAGGCATGTAGGCAAAGTGCTCTCCGCCCCTCCGATTAAAAAAAGGGGAGACAAAACATCAGCAACATATTTGTTATCAACACATGGAAGCGGAGGCCCAGCACGGATGTGAAGAGAGCCACTGACATGAGCCCTGCAGAACTCGCTAGCAGGAGGCACAGACTGGTGGCCGGAACTTCAGAATGACATAAACTAAACCTTCTGCTTCATACTGCCTCCCACCCTCCAAGCCACATTTCCTCTCCAAAGTCCCAGCTTCTGGAACACAGCTGCCATGAACAGTAGCATCTCTTTTGAAAGGTGGTAAGAACTGGGAAAGCCCTCAGTACCAACAGTGCCACAGACATTGGTCACCTTGGAGGCTGCCCAGAGGTGACACTGGAGGAGTCTTGGGGGAGGCTGTTGAAATGGCCCACATGTCCTTTCCCGGCTCCTGGGAAGCTGGGTCACAGACACTGACTCGGGTTCAGTCAGGAAGACCCATCTACTTCCGGCTTTGAACTTCGAATTAGTGAAGCAAAGAGTCAGGGAGGGGCACCCTGTCTTTCAGGCAGGGACGATGACGGCAGCAGCGCAGGGACCACGTCCAGAGTCTGGTGTGACAGAATCCTCTCAGCCAGGGCATGATTTTGGCTGAGTTCTGGCCTGGGGGCTTCCTGTATTCGCGCAGTTCTCCTTCTTCCTGGCGGCTCCCCATGAGCAATCCCGTAAGCTTTTGGTACGTTTTTTTCTGCTTGAATCAACCAGAGTTTGTGTCCACTGCTTGCATGTAAAAACCCTCACTGAATCAACCAACGTCTCCAAGAGGGGAAAAATTCCAAGTAAAGGAAACTACCTACTTTAAAAAAAAATCCCCATAACTCATTCCAGAGCTGATAAAGTCAGGAGCTTCAAAGCCTCGTTTGTTATTCATGAAGAAAACACGTCAAAGATCTCTGAACATGTAACAAGTGGCACAAACAATTTACTCAGAGTTTCCTATGCTAGGACTTTATCTACAGGAACTTTTCCACAAGGTTTGAGTTACAGTAAGATGGGGCTACCATTTTTAGGGACTTGATGGAGAAAACAGATTGGGTAGAAGGGGGTGGGTATCAAAGGTAACATTTAAGAAATGTTTAGTTTGAGATGTTCCTGAAATATCTGAAGCAGGTACTACACTGGTACTTGCATGGGTGTAACAACCTGGAGGTCAAGGATATTTGAAAAAAGGAATAAAATGGACAGACATCAGCAAATGGATGGCATTTAAAGCCATGTATGAAGATATCTAGGAAAATGAAACTGAAAGAGGAGAATGAGCCCTGGTCAACATGGCTCAGTTGATGGGGCGTCATTCAGCAACGCTGAAGATTCCCAGGCATGCCTAGGTTGCGGGTTCAGCCCCCAGTCGGGGCACATACGAGAGGCAACCAATCCTGTTTCCCAATCACCAAAGTGCAGGTTGAGGGGAAATGCGTGAGTCAGAGCACACTGTTAATGAATAGAGGGGGTGATCAGAGGCTGGTAGAGACAGCAGTAGAGAGAGGCAGATGTGGTACAGCTGGCTGGCACGAGCTTCAAGTAAGCCACGGTTCCTCCAGACAAGAGAAGTGGCAAGGGGTGAGGGTGGGGGCTCCAAAGGAAGCAGTGTCCTGGGTGGGGGGCAGTCTGGTTTCAGTCAACACAGGGGCAGAGGGAAGGCTCAGAGATGGAGTTGGAGGTATAAAGTTGGAGGTATAAAGTACACAGATCATAGCAAAGTTGTGGGTGTGGTGAGAGGGGCAATGGGCACATGGAGGGGACACGGAAAATGAACAGAGTCAAGAGTTGGAGGACAAATGCCCAGAATTGGGCTTCTCATGGGACTGAGCTCCATAGGCTTGTGAGTACTGGTGCACTGAGTCCTTCAGTCTTGAGAGGGCAGGGGGCTGTGGGGTCGGGTAATGCTTTGGAACACTTAACTCGATCGTTTGGGAGCCTCGGGCGACAGCTCCCTCTGACAACTTGAAGACCGTGCTGGGGACCATGCCGGGGCACTGGCGCGGCCACACCTGCATGAGGCTGCCTGCGGGGACCACTCCAGCACACAGTGGGCTCCAAAGCTTCTCAAAGACATTTCCTAAGGGCAGAGCCGAAGCATTCAAGCTTGTTTGTCTAGATTAATGTCCAGATTACACCTCAAGATTTATATTCATGCATGTCTAGCTATAAGGGGTCTGTTAAATAAATTATGAGATGTTCGTACAATGGAATGCTATGTGGCCATTACAAATTATGCAGTTGAAGAATATGGGAAAATGCTCACAATAAATCATTAAGTGTAAAACCAGGTTACCCAAAATACAATTACGATCCCAATTTGGCAAAATAAACAAACAAAAATTTAGCTACAGGCAGATGTGGGTCTGGAAATGGATTATATACTGAAACTATAACAACAATGGGTTGGAGTATGGGAAATTTTTATTTTCTTTGTACTTTACTGTATTTTCCAAAAATGACAATGAATGTTTATCACTGTGGGGTTCTGAGGAAAAAAGGAAAGAAAATTAGTCTTGACTAATATACTTCTCAAATGTTCTCTCTCTCTCTCTCTCTCTCTCTCTCTCGGAGGAATATTTAAAGAAACTTTTGAAATTTTCAGGGACAGGTTGTTGCAAGAAAGAAAATTGTGCAAATAAAATAAAACAAAATATGAAGAAACTTTTCATGGTTTCCTTTGGCTCACAATCAATGGGAGACTTACAGTTTTAGCTCTGCCCTTCCCACCGCTACACTCTATCCCCCTGCACAAATCAGGTGCTCCTTGAACTTGATCCTTGGCTACCCCTCCAACACAGAATCAGAGATCTGGAGTTGGAATGCCCAGAGTGTTCTGGATCTGTGGATCTTTTCTACAATGTCTCTCCTGGACAGGGCTTTTCCTGTTTGGACGTGACACCGAGCACGCGCAGAGTTGTGTGTGTATTTTTTTTTTTTTTATTCTTCTAAATCTGCTTGTCCTTACCTGGTACCTATAAGGGAGTCCAGGGCCCTCGGCTTTCATTCCTCTGACAGTAGCTCTGGTTGCTTCTGCTTTGGGCAGCAACCCTCCCAGGTCCTTCCCCTGGGCCCCGTAGCTCAGCCCCCAGCCCCCTCCAGCCCCCCCAGGCCCCTCCTGGGCCTTGACCTCAGATGCCCTTTCTGGCACTGCTCCTCCACTTGGGACTCAGTGTTAAACTAGACATAGGCTGGGCCTCTGGCTCCTTAGCACCACCCCCGCCAGCAGGACGCCAGGCCTCTCTCAGACCGCCCTCCTACCCGGGGCCGTCCCTCTCCCCTCCTTGACTGGGTCTTTGAAATCGGGGAAGGGAGGATGTGTCTCCAGCATTTGCGTTTAGTTTGAATCGGCTCATGTGTTAATTTTTTTTTTATCCTAATTCCGTTTCAAGCCATTTACAAATATGATTTGCTTGTCATCTCTGCCCTTTTAAAAGATATTGATGAGCTTGTTGAATGGGCTCGGGACAGTACCCAAGTACACGTCTCCAGAAAATTCCCACAGGACCGACTTTTGCAGCACATCTAACATAGATGATTCAGCTGATATTTTTCCACATGTTGACAAGGCCAAGGTCAAAGGCCTTGCTGACGTCCCAGCACAAAAATCCCAGCAGTCCCCTGGTGTGCCAAGCCAGGTTCTTCCCCAATCATGACTCTCCTGAGCCGTTTAGAGCCTCCCTCGGTCCATACAACAAGGACAGAGGCGATATTGGTCTCAGGCTGTGTGAGATGATGTATGGGAAAGCACTTGGTGGCTCATAATTTACAAGTGTCACCCACTTGTCAGTGGAAACCATACCAAGACAAGGCTGAGAGTCTGGTATGACTTGTTTTCAGTGATCTGTGTCCCTCCCAGTGATCACGACTTCTCGTAAATATTCACGAATCATCCGTTGAGTAATCTGTTCTAGAACGTTCCTAGAAATTTATATCAAACCATGGTCTGTAGCTCATGAAAGGAATCTTTTTTGCTCTTCGGAAAGTTGAAGGAAACCATTGGACCCTGATGGATCACTGACATGACATGGGAGCAGTAACCAGATTATGCATAGAACTCCAATAAATCAATAAGAAGGAGAAACAATACTGCAGAAAAAAAGTAAAGGTCATGAAGGAGCGATTCAGAGATGATGAAATCCGAACAGCCCGTACAAATAATACCAAAAGGTGCCCCACTTCATCTGTAATCAGGGAAATGCCAATTAAAATCATGGCCCAAAAGTACTTTGCATCCTGAGATTAGGAAATATAAAAGCCCAACAATTCCGAGTGCTGGGAGGACGTGGAGGGAGGGAGGGAAGGTCCCACACTGCAGTGGGTGGGAACTGGGGAGCTCTGGGGAGCCCTTGGGCGATGTCCAGTTAAGACGGAGGCATGCAGACCCCACACTCGGCAAGACAACACCCGCGATCAATTCTTGCCCATGTGACCCCGGACACAGGCACCCAAATGCTCACAGTAGCACTGTTTATTGGGAGAAAACGCGCAAGCAACTTACATGTTCTTCAATGAGAAAATGGATTTTAAAATTGTAGTATATTTATATGATGGAATTCTGTTACACAGTTAAAATGAATAAATATAAGAGGGGGAATAAAGAAGGCTCCTAAGTCCTAGCAACGTTGTACACACCTTTTAAAGCTTAGTGATGGTTATGCAGTGCAATCACTTGCTAAAATATTCCTTGAGCTGTACCTTTAGTATTTGCGAATCTTATTAAATGGACATTATGCTTTAATAAAAAGGTGTACCAAAAATGGATGAACATGAACTACATGTATCATTGTAGATTGATCTCAAAAGCACAGGGTTAAAATAACATGTTGCTGAAGGCTACATAAAGGACAGTGCCATTTATGCAAACTCTAAAAAGCTGCCAATTAGGTGTGTTGTTTACGGATACACACAGATGTGGCAAAATTATGCAAACACACACGGGGCTGTGGAGGCAGAGGGGATGGGTATAGAAAGGCCACAGTCAACAACAAACCTGGAAGCTTTGATTTCTTAAACTGGGTGGTGGGTACACAGGTACATCACTGTAATATAATTTCTGTTTTTGCGTAAGTGAAATATATTATTTAAAACTTTTAATAAAAAAAAAATCAGGACATATCATGGCTCTCTCCAGTTTTCTGATTCCCTCCCTTTCTCCAGGACTGTTGCAGATGCTTCATGTTTTTCTCATGCCAAGGGGAGGTCATGGTGAGAACTCTGGAGCCAGACTGCCTGAGCTCAAAGCTCAGCTCTGCTATTTGCTCGCTGTGTGACCTCGGGCAAGTGAATTAACCTCTCTGTGTCTCGGTTTACTCATCTGTGAAAGGGGGATTATAACAACACTCACCAAATAGGGTTGTAGACAGGATGAACTGAGTGAAAATGCTAAGAACTGTGCCTGACACATGGCAAGCACTGGACACGTTCGTTCTGATAATGGACTTGCCGGGCCAGGAGTCTGGACTGTTAAAGAAGTTGAGTGCTGCCTCTCTGCTAACCTTCATGGCACTCTCGGCGTTGTGGTCCCACCCTTGCCAGCCCTTCTCTTAACAGAAGACACCGAAACAAAATCAAAGCAGAGCACCCCCCTGTCCCAGTGGTTTCCTTCACAGCCACCCCGACCTCAGGGCCTAGGCCTCCCTCGGCCGCCTCTATCTGCCCTTCACTCTGAAAGTCCGCCTTCAGTGCGCTGCTCGAGCCTGGCTCCCTGACCTTCTGCCTCAGACGCCACCCATGGCTTTGTCGAGTCCACAGCATGTTTAAAAATATTTGAAACAGTTGCCTACTTCTGTGACTCAGGAGAGTTCAAACCAAAGTTCGGATCCTTAGCTTCTCTTGAAATAATTGGAAGATCTGGCAACATTCAGCCCATGGCCCCACGTGGCAACCATCGATTTGGGCAGAGCGGCAGCTCCAGTGGGCTCCATGGCCCTCCCTCTTGCCTTTCCCGGAGGGCTTACACAGGAGACAGCTGCGCCCATGCAAAGGCACCCGGCCAGGGCGCAGGCAGGCGCGGCTGTAGCCAGGTTTTGCTCACCAAACTGTGGCAGAGGCGCATCTGACCCAGAGATGCACCTTTCAGAAGGGTCCCCATTTCCTAAGTGTCACAACGATGCCGTGTGGACTTTAGGTAGCCCTGTCTGGTCACCTGGTTTGCTCTGGGCACTTAAGCTGGCAAATGCCACTTAGGCTGGTGGTCCCATGCCCTCCATTATAGCACCATCCTGTTCTGGATCCCCCGTCTGTCTTTAAAATCTGTCTCGAAATCTACCCCTCTATAGTCGGCAATATCTAACCAAAATGTCAAACACTTCACAGACCTCCGTGTGGCCACTACTGTTCTTTATTCCACCTAAGACTATGCTGGGGTGCCTATGGAATTGGTGGGACCAAGGACCCCACCCCGCACCCTGGAGGGTCATTTACCCAAATCAGGTGCAGACCAGTGCTCTCTCCACTGCCTGTGGGAGTCCTTTTCCCAAGCCCTTGGGGTGCAGGTGAGAGTTACTTCAACTGGGACTTTGTAAATCTGAAGGAAAGGGGAATATTGGGACAAGGTTAGCAAGCAGCTTGAGGCGGCAGACATACTTAAGTCTCTTTTACTTCCCAGTTTCAGGTTTAGTATTTTTTGTTTGTTTGTTTTTGTTTTTTGTAACTTTCTTTCAAACGAGAACTGCAAACCCTGTTATCAGATTTCTTCCCAGGACTAAATACACACTCATGGGCTGCCAGGGGGTGGAGAGTGGGGAGGGTGAACCAGCAGGCTGAATTAGGCAGTGAATAAGTGTTGGCCATCCCCCTACCTCCACTCCTTCTCAGAGAGGGGCAAAGAGGAGACACTTTTTAACTTTCACATGTTGTTTGTCCTGGCCAGTGGGATGAAGGTGGAAATGTTGTGTGAGACTTTTAAGATGCAACCTTAAAGCGTGGGGCATGCCCTTCTTCTCTCCCTTCTCTTATTGGCTAGCTAAAATCAAGACATAATGGCTGGAGCCCCTGCAGCCACTGTGAAGCAATGAGGCAGAAGCCCCATGTTGAGAGTGGTGGGGGAGAAAGAAAGAAGAAGCTTGGGTCCCTGAAACATCCTCCTAGGCATAGACTGCTTACCTTTGGTTTTCTTTTACATGAGGCCACTGCTATTTGAGGTTTTAGCCTAAACTGATAGACCCCTCTTTCCATGATATATTCATTCTTTATTCGTATCTGAGTCATCACAGTGACCTTACCTGGCAAGAGATTCTTTGCCTCCAAAGCCACCTAAGTCAGCCAGTTTTGTTATTCCCACTTAGTGTTAGAGAAAGAAAAGAGAGGCTAGATGAAGGAGGAAATGCTTTTAAACAAAAATAAAGCTGAAATATAAAAGCTATTTTTAAATAACTTTGAAACCTGGTCGGTTACGGCTCTGTCAACCATTTGTTGAGCTGCCTGAACTGCCTCATTGTGCAGTTTCGGTTCCAAAAGTGGAAAAGGATGCATTCAGATCAGACTCAATGGCTGCTCTGTGGTGTTAATTATACGTCTGCACTTGTGCATATGCTTGTCTTGTGCTCAAGTGTCTTACATCCCCAACTACACGGTAGATGTACCGGGACCACGTCTAACGCCTGTTTTGTCTCCTGGTACGTGGACAGCATGTCATCCACGTGCTTCCTGGGGTTCTGTGTGTAAGGTTTTATTAGAGCTGCTTTAGATACGTCAACCATCTGCACATTCACATATCTGTCGCTGTGTTTCCCTTCTTTTAGTTTATTCCAAGAAATTTCTAATCATCTTTAAAATGTCTCCTCGGAGTAATCTTTCATGGCTTTCTTCTCTGTTCTGAGAATTACAGGCAGACACGTTTGACTTACAGATTCTAACCCAGCAGCCGAAGGCTCCAAGAGGCGCCTGTGTTCCTTTGCTTTTCTCTATCTTGACTCCTTCAGGAAAATAACTTCATTCGTTAAAAATGCAAAAATTGTTATTTGAGAAACACCAGTGTCGTAAGTAATTGCCTTGTATTGTGATTACCTATACAACTCTGGTTGGAATTGCAGTTAAAAATTGGCATTGTTAAATACCCTTTCATTTATGTGCCCTCTTATAGTTTCCCTTCAATGATTTTATCCTTTTTATACTCCCTGCAAAGAAATTTATTATTGCATTAAGCTATTTCTTTGTCACATGGTTTTTTAAAAAAGTATGTCCTGTCAGAATCCTCAGCTATATCATTTCATCTTACTATTTTTAACTGGAACAGAAATTAAAACAGTGCTTCCAAAACCAACATTTCAGCTTCCAAGGACAGCTAATCTAGACTCGGTCTCCCAGCTTACAGCTGTGGGGAGCCCTCCTGAATATGGGTTGTAGATAGCTCCCTGTATCCCCAAGATACCTATTGATATTTGGGGTGAAATTCCCAAGGGAAACGGTCAGCAGCAGCAGCCCTCATTGCAAAATAGGTCTTTTCCAGAAATGGAGGCCATGTCCAATCTCCGGGCACAGGTATAAGCTTAGAGGTTTGACACGCAGCCAGCCAATGATAACCCAGGTGAGCTTGTTGAGGCGGTTTGTGAGGCATGTTATAATTTCACCTGTTCCACACCAACTAACAGGAAGAATTTTAAAAGAAAGTCATCTGATTAAATATGTGAGGTGGTAAAAAGAAAAAGTCAGGGTGCCCTTGCCTCACTCAGGGCAATGCTCGGTATTGGTAGCCACGCTAAAAAGCGTCCGGCAGACACACACTGAATGCCCTCAGCCTGAGAGCTTGGTCTACTTTTTATTTTATTTTATTTATTTTTTGGTACTACCAGCCCTGTAAGATGATGTTATAAAGGACCTCCTCAAGCTGAGAGAGGTACAGGTAAATATGTAAATAATAGAAAAAAATTTAACAGCCGATGCATGCGTACAACCCATTTTATGCCCAGCTCCTTGCCCTGCGGGGCTTGGCATCTCCGGGCTGCATCCCCCAGACCCCTGCCCCCTGCCTGGATGTGGGTCGGACCCCTGGGAGGCACCATTGGTGGACTAAAGAGAAGAGGAGGGTAAAGAGGTTGATGCAGTCATTTCCTTTCTCCCGTTCTATCTCCCCGGCTTCTGGCAAGCTTCACTTCTCTTATTTTCAACAGAATTGCCAGACCAGTCACAGACGGGATGGAGGAGTCCACACTTAGTTAAAGAACATGGCGTCAGTGGCATTAAGGAAACTGGTCTTGTAAATGTCACTGCTCTAAGAACAAAGGGAGCCAGAGAAACTGACTGCACTGTTCCCAGCTGATCTTTTGGGCTACGAGTGGGCAGTGCCAGGTGAGACTCTCTGGCTTCCCTTTCGCACCTCTCTCTCCTGAGGCCGAGCCGCCCCTGCCCACAAGCCCTGTGCTCAGGCCCCTTTCCCTCCATGCGTCTAACAAATTCTGAGGGCGCTTCCAAGACCTTTAATCTGCAGTAATGAAGCTGAGTCATGGTGGTCCCCAAAAGTCACTCCCACTCTGCTTTTACTCAATGACCAAAGACAAATACCCATTGCTGCTTTCTTCCATGGTCTTTACGATTCTTCATTCTTTACTTTCAGGTCAGAATGAAAAATTTAGAGTGTTATCCACTGTAGGAGAAATTATAAATACAGGTAAATATTATTTTTTATAAGAGAGCATGCTCTAGTGAGGTATCTCTTACTGAGGTCAGGCACGGTCTTAAGCACTACCAATTGCCTAATTTAATCTTCTTAAAAACTTTTGAGGTAGTAAGCATTATTTCCTTCATTTCATAGATAAGAAAACTGGTTACTGAGAAGTTACAAAACTTGCCCAAGGTTACACTAGCTCCTGACTGCCAAGGCCGGATTCAGACAGACAGACGCCAGAATGCTTGTTCTTAACCGCCACACTCTACCTCTGTGAGAACTCAGACAAGCCTGTCATCCTCTTAAGCCTGAATTTCCTCCACTGAAATTAACGGGGCAAGATTAAATCATTTTTTAAAGCTCTTCTTGCTCCAAAGTAGTGCAGTTTTGCTCGGGAGGCTGCTTTATCTCTATCAACCACCAGGTGGCGCGCAGCCAACCAGGCAATTGGGTTGTCAGGGCTTTAGGGCAAGACCCGTTTGCCCCCTCAACCCTCTCTGATGTGGGGTGGGAATGGAGTAGAAGAGACTTGTTCCCAGTTGTAATAGGTGCGAAGCAACCTGCTTCCTCATGGCAGAGCCGCGAGTTTAGCCAGTTGGTCTGACTCCTTCGGGCATGATATTTCCATCAGCTGCACGGCTGTTACTCTTGGTTGCGTTGGCAAGGCAGGGGACCTGGGGTCTCCAGGCGCCACTTCCTGTTAGCTCTTTTGATGCACCTATATGTTTCCTGTAAATGGTGTGTTAAAATCAACCTTCAAAATAAATGACGGTAAAGAAGTAGATGTGTGCCGTACCAAGATGGATGTTTATAACCAATGAAAGAGAAACTTGCTGTCCACAGCACACCCAAATCCTTCCTCTGAAATCCCTGCAAGGCCTCTGACCAGGAGCCCCCATTTGAATGTGCAAAAAATATATAAACTGAACTTGGCTTGTGAAGGTGAAGACATGGGTTTGTGATAGAAGCACCGCCAGGGGTTTGTTTCCTGCAGCAACAGTTTCAGGTACACAGATGCCGTCTTCAGGAAGAAGTCCCAGAAGGATGGATAGTGTGACCCTGGGCTGCTCTGACAACTTCGGGCACTAAGAAATTACAAGAATTCTCCTCGGAATATCACTCTTTCTTGCTGGTGGAGCAAACAAGATCCTAGCTGGTCCAGCCTTGATCTGCCTCGTCTCCATGCTTGGATATAAACCCTGGTGAATGGAAATGGACGCTGATGCCTGAGGACCTGGGAAGTCAAAGGGAAAAGATGGAAACAAGGATCCATCCTCCTTCTTGATGCCCCACCTAAAGTTCATGCATGTGCACATGTGCTAACTAGTAAAACTGGCAGTGACAACCAGACAGCAACTGTTTCCAAGGAGAGGAGACACAGTTCAAGGAGGCAAGAAGGTCTATCTCATGCAGGTACAAGGATCCCAAGTCCCCAAATCATTGTCGGTACCTCTACCCCTACTGCACTAGCCACTCACATCCAGTCTCCAGATTGAGGAAGCATCTGTGGAGATCTGGTAACTCAGAGAAGTCAGGCAAGTTACCCTGGCTAACGGTGAAACCTTTGGGAAAAATGGTCCAAAAGTCTGCTGAAGAGAAGAAAATTATGAAGGTCACTATGCTCATTTAGAACTGAGTTTTCCAGTTTAGATTCCTGTTTACTTAGGGAAAAATTTAAAAAAACATTTCAGCCTCTAAAAGATAATTTTTAAAAAGTACCATGATGTATTTAGGAAGTGTGATTTGTAAAGATGGTTCCCCAAGAATGGAGTTTATCCCCTGCACAGCCAGGTCACTTAAACAGCCCGAGAGCTAGAAATTAGCTCTGACTCCAGCATCAACATGCTTGTTGGGGGCAATTAACACTGAGTCAGGTCCAAGTGCATGTTGGGAGCCGATATGACTTTAATCATCTCATCCCACTGTGTGAAGAAATATGCACTTATATTAGTTCGAGGTCAATGACCGTGGCTCCCACATTTATGGGCTTGGAGTCTCGTCAGGCTGAACAAATAAGATCACGCTTAGGGCTCCTTTGGTCCCACCATCTTCCCTGGCCTTGACTGTTCTTCCCATGAAATGTCAGTGCTCATCAGCGAAGAGAACAAAGCAAGCCGGATGATTAACTTGAGGAGAACTAAGACACCATCTGGTGGCCATTCACTATAAATCTTTGCCTAAGATGCAAATTCCTTGCACAAAGCAGTGGGAGCCCCCGATGTGATTTGTGGGCGGCCGGGAAGCGGCCCGCGCTACCTGAGAAAGCCTGGGGACACCCCAACTGCCGCGGCGCAGCGCGGCAGGCCTCGTTCTAACTTTTCCCTCCAGTTTAAAATGCGCGACTCCAAGTTTTATGACAACATCCTAAACACACAGTGCAGTGAGGGAGAAGCTCTTCGAGGCCTCCCACAGCAGGGGAAAAAGAAAGAGCCCTTTGAGTTGCCATGTTTCACCCCATGGTTGTGAGGGTTCTTGAAAAGAAAAGAAAAAATGCCCTGGGAATCCTGATTTTTTTTTTTCTACGAACGTTCCACAGTAAAATATAAATAAATAAATGAATAGCCTGCTCATCAGGCTCTCTCACTTAACACTGTCTTCACTGACTAAAGGCCATTTTTACAAGACTAATGCATTACAAACTCAACCTTCCCCAAGTACAACCTCTGGTCTTGGGCTCCCTGACCACAAACTGGTCTTTGTCCCCTTTTGTAGGTGGCAGTGACTACAGTGACTCTAATTTGACATTTTTTGATGGGTGACCACCAGAGCAAGGCTATCCCTGAGTAAAATTCCCAAGCAAGTGACGTGCCCCTCCAGGGTCCCGTGTCCCCACCTAGTGGCTGGTCACTCTTCGTCCTCTGACCACTTCTCTCTCTGGCTCCACAACAGCCCACACTAATCAAGGTGGGACGTTTGTGTCCCAATTTTGAAGAGTCTCTCTTGCGAAAGTAAACTACTCTCGGATGTTTTCATTTTGAAAGGGGCTCCACAAAACCTGCATTAGCCAAAGGATAGAATTTCTAATAGTGTAATTTGGGGGTAGGGGTAGTTAAAGTTGGAGAAGGTGACAATAGGCAGTACCCCTACTTGAAGCCCCTCCACCTATAGTGAGCCCCTGCTTTACGCACTGGTGAGGCTGGCCCTCCAGAGAGGATCCCCAAGCCCCTGAACTTCATGTCCTAAGGCATGAACACCCTTCACCCTAATGCCGGAACCCCGCTGCCATGACTCTCATCTGAATGAGCCAAGTGCCTTTACTGCGTCTTTCTCCTGCTGTGGTTGGTACAGCTGTGTTCAGACTTGCCTGTTCTGAAATAAACAGTTGGGCACTTTCTCAGAAACGGGTACTTCATGTTAATTAACAGGAAGAAGATGAAACAGGAACCCAGCTCAGAAGGGGCTGTTCACCTCAGGATCAGGAGTAACAAGCCAGGGGAGGGGGCAGAAGACAGGGGTGTGGAGGAACAAAGGGGATGCAATTGAACGGGTAGACATTTTCTCGAGCACAAATTGCTTTGTTGTTTTTTTTTCTTGTCTGAGATTAGAAAAGGTAGAAATGAGGGCAACTCTCTTTTATCACTCGCGTGCCCAGGCCCTTTAGTTAAAGCTAGAGTTGGTCACCTCGCATCCTATTTGCAAAGGCCAAAGACCAGGACAACCTTTTGGGGCTGATAACCCTGAGATCTTGGGGGCGGAGGCAAGCCCGCATTTCTGACCTGAAGAACCTCGGATTTTAAGAACGCTCCATAAGCCATGGCATGAGAGTTTGGCAAAAGTACTTAGCCACTGAAAAGGTTTGACAGAAAAATTATGAGGTGTTAGTGCCAAGGCACTGAACAAGAGGTCAAGAAAACCAGGATGTTATGGGTGGACTTGTGTCCTCAAAACAATATATATATTATTTGCCCTGTCCAAGCCCTGTTCCAGGTACTTCAGAATGTGGCCTTATGTGGAGAGAGGGTGTTTACAGAGGCAGTCCAGCTAAGATGAGGTCGACAGGGTGCGCCCTAGCTCAGTATGACTGATGTCCTCCTACAGAAGGGAAATTTGGAACCCAGACACCCCCAGGGAGAAGGCCATGTGATCATGAAGGTGACCACCTCCAAACAAAGAGAAAGGCCTGGAACAAATTCCCCCGCACAGCTCTCAGGAGGAGCCAACCCTGCTGAAACCTTAATTTTTTTTTTAAAGATGCATAAATCTATTAAAACTTTGAAGACATTTAACAATTCATTGAAGTCAGAAATGTAAATTCTTCATTTTAGCTCTAAGAAGAAGCCCCAGACAGCCCATTTCAGAGGATTTAGAAAGACTTCCTCGTAAAAGGTCTTAATTCTTTGTCTGAGTGGTACTTGGAGCACTTTGGATACCATTTGACCCTTTCACCCCTGACCTATTGCCTTGATGAATTAATCAGCAGCAGCACTCGAAACTGTGGATAGATGAAAGGCTCATATTCACATTCATTTAAATATAGCAAACAGCACCAGGTTTCCCATTTAATGAAATGTAGTTTCTTTTACAATGTTTTTGGAGCAACAAGCTTTTAGACCCCCATTTTCCCCAGTCAGAGAAGAGCCATTCAACAACCTTGGTCCTAGCACCTTTGGGTATTTGTCAGGACTTGCAACACTGGCTGAGTCGACAGGACTCCTTAGAGAAATGCAGGTAAAAATGTGTCAGAAAGTGCTTTACTCTGTTCTGTTCTTTCCCTTCTCAAGTTCACTTGGCTGGTCACAGTTAGGCAGGTCGAAATGGGTTAGAAATTTTGGAACCCACAATAATTTTGTGTACAGATAGGTTAAGATTGTTGTGGTAAAACATGATGGAAGGACCTGGGCCAGCGGGCTGCTCCAAGATATGAGTGCGGGTGTGAAGGAGCGACAAAAACCATCCCTGCCACCTTGCGCCCCCAGACAGGCACGGGGCTGCCCTGTGAGCCAATCGCATAGCAAGACCACCAGGCTCTGGCAGTCCAGGTCAACGTGGACCTCCCATTCCCTCATTCCCCGCATGTGGCCTGGAGGTGGTCTTTCCAGCAGGGTCCCCGCAAAGGTCACGAGCGCCACCAGGAGGCCCCAGCTGGGGACTCCATGGTCTTGGACTATCTTCTGTGCCATTGGAGCCACACACTCCATGTGGTTTCACTGACATATGAAGTAGGGGCCCAGACAAGCTGGTAACAATGCTGAACCTGGGTGGCCTCAGGTGTGGACACCAGCCATGTATGTGGCGGTGCGGAGTCCCCTGGCACAGTATCCCAGGTAGTGGGGTTAGCAGCTGCACGGTGCACAACTTCAACGCCTCCACCTTGCCAGGGGTCCCAGGGCTGGGCCAGCTTTCTCTGCCGGGCAGCGCCTCCGCCCTGGGAGGGGCTATCCCTGATAGCCTAATTTTGACCTGTAGCCTCCAGACCAGGAGATAGCAAATTTCTATTGTGTAAGTCACCCAGACTGTGGTACTTCATGACTCGAGTCCTGGGGAACTAATACATAGCCTCTACCCCTGGGCGTTCTCTGGATGGCTGTCTGCGTAGGTCCCTCCCTTGCTCTGGGTGGTTAGAAGTTTGGCCCAACATATTCCAGAACCCTTCCCAGCCCGACACTCCAACCTCTAGCCTCTGGGTCTGTAAGCACAAAGAGAACATCCGTCCCCTCAGAACCTTAAAAAGTTAATGGCTCAAGCCCCTGCTTTAGAGCGCGGTGTTCCAAAGACATCCTTTTCTAGAACGCTGCTCCCAGAGACGGGGGTAGGGCAGAGAAATGTTGCCTGATTCTAACGCATTGTTTAAAATTCTCTCTATATGTTAAGGATTTGAAACACAGTCAAAAAACTAAACCAGTAAATAAGCTACAGGGTATCTCTGCCTTCCCCACGGGACCTTGATCCTGCCTCGACATTCAGGGCGCGCGATCCTTACGTGTTATTATTGGATGGCAGTAATGAGGAGCCCACGCCTTTGAACCCACCTTGTTAACCACATTCTCCACTCCCGCCTCTTTCCCAGAGCTTCCACCCTCGGTTTGGTCGGGTTTTGCATGGGCATAAATGAGTGCCGGGTGCGCTCTGCGTGTGTTTGGATTGCAGGTGCAGGCTTGTTGGATGAGGAGGTGCAGGAGGGGCGGGCGTGGTGAAGGTGGAGGCCAAGGCTGGCACATGCCAGCAACCCCGGGAACATTTCGGTGGGTCTACGGGTTCTTGAAGTTGCCTCCTCCTCTGAATACTTGTATCTTTTCCTTTACGAGACGTGAGTGAAGTGGGCAGTAATGTGGGAACCAGACTTGACATTTAACAGGTCAATCAAATTACATGTTTTGACATTTGCTACCAAAGTCGGTGGTGGGATCGTCGCACGAACGGGTCGATGGGAAAGAATCCCAGGCCCCTGCCCCAGGGGCCTGCTGGCCTGTACCTCTAACAGCAGCCCACGCGCGAAGTCGGAGAGGGGGTCCTGGGCAGAGGCAAAGGCCCTGCCCGAGGCGGGCCGGCATGACTTGTCACTCCAGAAGTGGCTAGAGGAAGGGGGAAGCCTCTGAGGTGCCAGGGAAATGGGGGTGGGGGGCGGGGGGCGCTGGAAGGGGGATGGGATGAGGGCGCGTTCCTGGGAGGTTCAATGTGTGCTGAGTGACTAAGACAAGGGTGATGTAATGAATAATCTGCAGACTTCCAACTGCTCTAATTTTGTGTGAATAATTCTGATAATGACCCTTTACTCAGCAAGGGTGGCATCCAGATAAGCAGATTGCTAGGGCTTTCCTGTACGCTTACAGAGCATTCAGTTGCCATCTGACATGAGGTAACACACCACCGTGACTGACACTTCCCCGTGGGGCCGGCTGGGGACTGTGAGAGAGATGATGAAACAGGCCTGTCCAGATGGAGAGAGCCACCCCCCCACACCCCCCGCAAGTGCACAGGGCTTGCTCACTTCCTCTGTGCTCCTGGGACGGGTCCCCTCCTCTCCTCTCTCTTGGGGGGCACCAGGCATCCCCAGCACTTCTCAGGCCAGAAGCAAGGTCACAGGGAGAGAGGCCTCCCCTTGAGGAGGACAGGGTCGAAGGTTTTCTTTCCTGTAAAGTGCTTTGTGTGAAGGGGAGAGAAGTTGTCACAACAAAGAGGCTGGGCCAGGGGTTATTTGTGCATTTCAAAGTCAAAATTCTGATACCAAGTGCCCTGTGCTCCCCACACTGTGAAGTCTTATGTTAGCTTTCCCAACATCCCCTCCCTTCCTTTGGTAAGAGTCTCTCCCAGGTCTCTTTTTCCTCCATTCTTAACCCATGTGGCTGGGGGGACTTCACCCCCACTTCTGGCCTGGAGGGGAGCACATAGCCCAGGAATGGCCAGTGAGAGCACTGCCCCTCCCAGGCAGTGACTGGTTCAGTTGCCAGCCAGTTAGGGACATTTCTGGGATTTTTGTCACAATCACTGGGAAATAGGTGCTCTGTTTCTGTTGGAGTTGATAAACCAGTTGGATTAATGTAGCATGGCCAGAGGGTACCCCTGCCAACTTGGGAGAAGAGGCTGACCAAGAATAAAGCTAACACAGAATAAAGCCAAGCAGAACAGAAAGAGAAAGGGAGAGAGAGAGAGAGAGAACGAATGAGAACAAATAATAAAATAGGCAGAAAAGCTAAATCTGATTCAAGGCCGTATGGGGCGTACTATGTCCTATTCCTCTTCCTATAACTTCTCCGTAGATTTGAAGTTATTCCCAAATTGGCGTTGTTGGCTTTAAGATGCTAATACCCTGCCTGGGGACAGTGACTCCTACCCGTTGGGCCCTTCGCTGGGTGGCCCTTCTTGTCCTGCTGGACCCTGCCATCACCAAAGGAGCAGCACACAAGACAGCTTTCCACATGGGTTGGTAGTTTTGTCACGTGGAATTTAATCCTTCCAAATCAAGAGGATTATTTTGGATAAGCCATTAAAATGATCAATTAAAGTGTTAGTGTCTGATCGCCTTTATTCTTGTTTACGAGAATTCCCTCAGAGCCCGGGGACGCAGCGCCCCCTCTCCTAGCTGCCCTGTTTAATCCAGGTTAAATCCGGGGCCTGGATGCTCTTCTTCCTTTCGGCCTCTGGCCAAGGAACCTTTGGGCACGAGGGTAAGGAGGAGAGACCTGAGAAGACATGCTCCAAGGTAAGAGGAGGCTGGACACTGGACTGAATGTTTTTGGAGCCTCTAGCATGTGCAAGGGAACTTGGGTAAAATATGGGCATTGTCCTCAAGCAGCTTACAGTCCAAAATGAGAAAGCAAGAAAACACGCAAAAAGTGAGATAATCCTAGAAGTTGTATTATAATGGGTCCCCACATGAGAAACATCATCAGGCAATGAAAATTAACGGGCTCATTAGTGAAAAACTCGAAGGACTCCAAATGTTCAGAAAAGAAAAGGATCCCTATAAGCGAAGACATTGAAGGAAGCTTTGTGGAAGACGCAAGACTGAGATGGGGGATGGATAGGGTTTGCATACAGAAGAGGGGTTTCCAAAAGGGGAGGTTGCCATGAACTAGGCCACGCAGATGAGAATGCTCAGTCCTATTTGCAGGGCAGTGAATGGACCAGTTTGTCGGCAGCTGAGGGTTTGGGAAAGAGAATTAGAGACAAGTTCCTTTGAATAAATTGGTAATGAAGGTGCAAAGCTTTGGATACCTGAAGTTTAGGCTTTGTGGGTGGTGGAGAATCGAAGAAGTCATCTTTGGAGCAGGGGCTGGGGGTAGGAAGAACCCAGCAGAAGCTCCTGATGAGGGGAATCCATTCACTGGTGTTCATTGTGATTCAGGCTTTTCATATACTTATCCCTGATCCGCAGAAAAACCCTGCAAGGCAGATAAGCTCACCTCCAGGCTGTCTCAAAGGACTACAATTCCTGGGAGGGGCCAGTGCTTTGCCTAGGAGCATGCAGGCAGGGACAGAGCCATGGGTCACATCGAGGCCGGTGCAGCCTGAGCAGTGGAGCCCCCTCCTTGTCGTCGCAGGGACGGGGAGCCACAGGGCTTGCACCAGGGCAGTGGAAGAAAAAACAAAGATGTGCGGTAAACGAGAAGGGAAAACTGACAAGACTGGGTGAACAATTACATTTAGTTGGTGACTGAAAAGGAAGTTAAATGAAGTTCATTTTGTTCTTCAAGTACGAACTTAACTGCTTGCTACTGCTGCGCTAGTTATTTGAAGAAACAACAACAAATAAAAAAGAATTACAATATGGCCCCTGCACTAGAAAACTTTATAGTCTAGCATATGATGTTATAAATGTACACGAACGTGTATAATATGGGAAAGAATCAGATAAATGCTGCTATAATGGGGAAACAGACCAAACGCTGTAGATAGTTAGAAGGGAGAAAATCTAAGTGGTAAAACTAAGCATTCGCAGAAGAGAAAATACTTGATCTGGACTTTAAGTAATGGCGACAGGTTTGAGTGGCAGAGGGAAGAAGTGGAGGGAGGATAATGCAGATCAACGATTTTCAACCTTTTTCATCTCATGGCACACATACGCTAATTACTAACATTCTGCAACACACCAAAAAAAATTTTTTTTTGCCCATCTGACAAAAAAATTGGTATAATTTTGATTCATTCATACCAGACTGCTATTGTGCTAGCTGTTGTCATTTTTTTACTCAAGAACACGAGCATCTAGTGAGATAAGTGATAGTCCCATAAGTATGATTCATGCTTAAACAGCATTGGAAAATACCACATACTTTCCCCCTCAATTGAAAATTCACAGGGTGCATTAGAATAGTAAAGGTTTTGAAAGATTATGCAGAAAATTTAGTTGGCATTGGTTAAACTTAATTATGAAAGAACTTTTTTTTGTTTTTTCAAATCAAGGAACAAGTATTAACCTCCTGAAGGGCACTGTTGTACTGCAGCACACAACTTGAAAATGATGGGATAGTTGACTGAAATACAGAATACATGGAAGATTCAAAGCTGGAAAAACAGCAGATAAATCCTAGAACTAGATTCAGAGGGCTGAATTTTACTTAGTTTAAATTTCACTTAGAAGCCCAAATTTCATTTAGTCAACAGTAGGGAAGTAGACAGCAGGTAACATAATAAAACTGTGTTTTGGTTATTTGTTCAACATATGTTAAGCAATATTAATCTAGTAGCAGCAAGCCAGATAGATGAGAAGATACAGAAAGCACGTCACAAAAGTAGTGAGTCGTAACGATGAAAGGGAGAGGCACATGCAAAAAATATTTTAGAGATTGTAGAAGAAAAAGGGCCACATACTGAACCTGACCAGCTCGGGGGAGGCCTGTGAGGCAGCCTCACAAACTCAGAGACCAAAAGTCACCACAGAGGATGGTCCGAAATGAAAGCTTAGTAACTAAACTCTTCATGGCAGGTAGTCATGTCCTAGGCCTTAACAAAGGTCAGTCTTTACCTGAACTGAACCTGTCTGTTGTCTTTTTGCATCTAAGAAAACATAGTTTTGGAATGTCAAGATAATTTCCTTTTTCTGGACCCCTCAGGGCACAATCTCAAAGGAGCTCCTCATTGTTAGCTTGTCCCCCCTACCCCCCCACCACACGCCATCTCGGTGCTGTAAATGTTCACGGTTAACTACGGAGTACCCACCAATGTAAAAGAAGTATGTGTCTCTCCAGTTTACTTTTTGTCCAGTCCCAGAGATTTCCCTGCTTTGCTTTCTCCCACCTCCCCACCTAATGTTGTCGCCAAAACGGATTTCATGCAAATCCCTTATGTCTTCTCTTTTGATTGTAATGTATGAAATAAGGTTCCAAGCGGCCATTTTCCTGAGCGTTATCTCAACTCATTGAGGTTTTTCTTCCTGGCAATTGTCAGTTTGGCTCAAATAAACTCCCAAAAATTCTCTACAGGTTTAAATGTTTCTCACATTGACAAGGTCAACAGGACATTGTGTCTGATTTGTTGGAGGGTAGCACAAAAAAATAAATGAGTCAATGTGGACTACAAATTGTTTAATTTTTTAGGCTTGGGTTATTGGGAGCTTCTTGGTACCTCGAACAGAGAGAGGACAGTCAGGAAAAGAAGCGTATTTGGGAAACTGTCTTATTTTGGACATGTGGAATTTGAGGGGTTAGCAGGACATCCAGAGACAGGTGTCCAGTAGGTAGCTGGAATTAAGAGTTAAGAGTGAAAATTGAATTGGAAATAAGTTTTTGGAAGCCTGGTAATCAAAGAAGTTGTGAATGTGAATGTGGCAGTTAATGGGGGAAAGAAGAGGGAGAGAAGAACGAGGAGACAGCTCGGAACAGAGACTTGGAGAACTTTAGCTCCCAGAGAATGGAAGGAAGATGATGATGTACTGAGGGAGATTGGAGTTGACTGTTAGAAAAGTAGAAAATCTGAGAAAAAGGATTGAAGAAGCCGAAGGGGGAGGAAGTGTCAAGAAACAATTGACCATGTTACAAAGAGGTCAAAGAAGATGCACCCTGGAAGAGGCCATTGCATTTCAGACTTAGGTCAGTGAAGCTATTGAAAAGAGTCTCTGTAAAGTAGTGGGGCTAGAAACTAAATTTCAAGAAATGAGTGCTTGATAAGGAAGTTAAGAAAATGAATACAAATTACTCCTTTGAAAAAATTGCTATCATGCCTGCTTAGAACTAATAGTCTTTGAAGGCATTCAAACAAGATTTGTTTGTTCGTTCGTTTGGGGATGGGGAGATTTGATTGTGTTTACTGACAAAAACTAAGGAACCGGAGTAGATGAGTGATAATTAATAGGGCAGGGCTTAGGAGGAGTCAACTCAGATGAGATCGAGTTCAGAGATTCTTTGACAAAAGAGGAGCAAGTATCTTCCTCTGTATCAGGAGTAAAGGAAGAGAAGATAGATAGGAAAATAAATCTTGAGGTGGAGGCCTCAATAAATTCAAACCTTAATAAATTCAGAGATCTAGGTCATCAGCTGACAATGAGGGAGGCAGGAATGGGATCAAACATCTCGGAGTGTAAGAAATAGCAGTTACAAAGACAACGAAGAGTTACAAAAAGATAGCTAAAGGGTTGTCCAAGCTAGAATGAGACCTTGAATTTGCTTCATGGACTTAAAACCAACCCAACTAATAAAATTTGATGAGTTGGTTTTTTTTTTGAATGCTCAGAAACAAAGAAAGTGAAAAATGGGCAATAAAAACAGATCATCGGGTGATCCAAACATTGGTGTTATCAGCAGGGATTTAAAAATAGCTGATTAACCCTAGTGGGTGTGGCTCAGTGGGCTGAGCACCAAACTGAGAACCAAAAGGTTGCTGGTTCGATTCAGTCAGGTCCCCAGTTGGGTGCATGCAAGAGGCAACCAATCAATGTGTCTCTCACGCATTAATGTTTTGCTCTCTCTCTTTCTCCCTCTCTTCCCCTCTCTCTAAAAATAAATAAAAAAATATTGTTTTAAATAAAATAAAATAACTGATCGATATGATCAAGAAAATAGATGACAAAATGGAAAATTTTACCAAAGAATTGGAATCTATAAAAGTAACTATGTTAACTAAACTTATTATGGTAATCATTCTGCAGTGTATACATATATTGAATCACTATGTTGTACACCTAAAACAAATATAATGTTATATATCAATTATATCTCAATTTTTAAAAAGTAACCAAATGAAAATGATTGAACTGAAATACAACTGAAATTAAGAACTAAGTTAATAGGTTTAATAGCAAATTAGGTACAGATGAAGAGAGCATTCATGATCTTACAGAGAGTCCAGAAGAAAACATTAAAGCTAAAGGAAGGCAATCAAAAGGATCAGAAAATATAGGGAAGAATATAAGAGGCAGATGGGACATGGTGTTAAAAGATCCCATGCGTAAGTAATGGGTGACCCGGAGGAGAGAAAAGGACATATACCAGAAGTGATATTTGAAGATAACAACTGAAACTCTCTGAGGCTGACTAATGACAGCAAGCTACAGATCCATGCTTTGCAAACATCGAGCAGAATAAATTCAAAGAAGACCACACTTAGGTACAACATAGTAAAACTGCTGATAACAAAACACAAAGGAAAATACTAAAAGTTACATATTATTCCCAAGGAAGCTACATAAAGAGTGACAGTTAACATTTTATCAGACAAAACTAAAGTCAGGAGACAATTCAATAACCACTTTAATGTGCTGGAAAAGTAAATAAATGTCACTCTAGAATTCTATGTCCAGCAAAATTATTCTTCAAAATACAAAAGTTGGTCTATCCAAAAGAAAGAATAGATAAACCCACAATCAGGGTCAGAGATTTTAACACACCATTCTCAGAAACTGATAGAACAAACAGACTAAAGCAAACAACAACAAACCAGTAAAGACACAGAAGATTTGAAACACATGATTCACAAATTTGACCTAACTTATATGTTCTAAATACTGTACCCAACAACTGCAGACTAGATATTTTTTATGTTCACATAGATTTTTACCAAAGTGAACAAATACTGGGCCACATGACAGATTCAACAACTTCAAAGGATTGAAGTCATAGATTATGTCTATGACTAAAATGGAATTAAGAAATCGATAACAAAAAATAAGTTGATAATTCCCCAATATGACCATATTAGGTAATGTACTACTAAATAAACCATGGGTCAAAGAGACAATCTCAATGGAATTAGAAAATATTTTAACTTACTGATAATGAAAATATTGTATAACAAAACATGTGAGATGCAGCTAAGGTCACTAGGAAAATGTACAGCCTTAAAACGAATAGTTTAGGAGAAAATACTTGAATAGTAAAGAAGACTGAAAATTAATGATCCATTCAGCTTAACCTGTGTATAAACTGTTAGAATTAATAAGTAAATTAAAGAAATCTGCTGGAAACAATACACAAGAACTAATTCGAAAATTAAATTCCAGGCTTGAAACTACATACGATAGCATAAAAAATCAAATGCTTAGAAATAATTCTTACAGGAGAAGTGCAAGATGTCTATGTAGAAACTATAGACATAATTTAAAGACTTTAAAGGAAATCTAAGAAAGTGGAAGGATATACCATGTTTTGTGGGTTGGAGCACATAATATTTTAAAGATATCCATTTTCCCAAAATCAATCCAGAGACTCAACGCAAACCTCAGAAATATTCTAGCAGCTTTGTTTGTTTGTTCTTCATGTAGAACTTGACAAATTATTTTAAATTATGTATGGAAATACAAAGGGCCAAGGGCTAAGAATAGCCATGGTGATCCTGAAGAATAAACGGAAAGACTTACAGGAGCTATCTCAAGTTAACATGATGCTAGGTGATTAAGAGAGTGTGGTATTGGCATGAGAGAAAAATAGATCAAGGAACAGAATAGAGAAACCAGAAACAAACTGACATGAATTATAACAAAGATGATACTGTAGCACAGCGAGGGAAGGGACAGTGTTCTTAATAAGTGATTCTGGGTCAGTGGATACCGATACAGAGAAAACCTCATCTTAATCTCTAACTCACATGACTAAAAGGAAAATCCAGCTGGACTGTAGATCTAAATGTGAAAAGTAAAACAATGGTACTTTGAGAGGATAACACAGGAGAATATTTTTGTGCTATCAAGATATGCAAAGATTTCTTAAACAGGACATGAAAGTCACTGATCATAAGAGAAAACATTGATAAATTAGACTACATGAAAATAAAGAACTTCTGTTCATCAAAGGATACCATTTTAAGAGAATGAAAAGGCAGACCACAGACTGAAAAAAAAGATGTGCAATATATATTTCTAACAAAGGACTCATTCAGAGTGAATAAAGAAGTCCTTTACATTACTTAAAAAAAAAAAAAAAGGACGAATACAAAAAAAAAGGGCAAGGAACTTAGCAGGCAGATCACTAGAGAATATCCAAATGGCCAATAGCATCTGAAAAGGTGGCCAACCTCATTATTCACCAGGGAGAGGCACCTTTAAACCACCATTAGATACCTCTCTTTACCTACAAGAATGGCTGTCATAAGAAAACTAAGTGTTGGTGAGGATGTCGAACGAGACATCTCATATGCTATTGATGGGTGTGCAAATTGGTACAAAAATCTGGAAAACTGTTTGATAGTATCTACTAAAGCTAAATATGTGCACACATTATGACCCAGCAATTCTACGCTTAGGTATATATTCAACAGAAGTCCATGTATGTGATCACAAAAAGACATTTAAAATGTTCCTTATAGCTGTAGCCATAAAAATCAGAAACTAGAAACAACCCCAAAGTCCTTCAACATTAGAGTGGATAAATACTTACAACATATTTACCTAACAAATGTTATAAAGCATTGAAAATTAATTAACTATTGTTCCATTCAATAAGACAAATGATTCTCATAAAAATAATATTGAACAAAACAGGTCTGACAGAGGATAATACAGATTGAATAGTTCGGTTTATATAAGGTTCAAAAACACTGGCAGCTACCTCATACCCATTAGGGTAGCTACCGTTTTTTTTAAAAAAACATAAAATAACAAGTGATGACAAGAATGTGGAGAAACTTGAACGCTTTTGCACAGTTGGTGGGAATGAAAAAGGATGCATCCACTATGGAAAATGATATGGTGTTTCCTCAAAAATTTAAGAATAGAATTACTATAGATGCCGTAATTCTACTCCTGGGCATATGCCCAGAAGAATTGAAAGCAAGATGTTGAAGAGATATTTGCACACCCATGTTCAAAGAAGCATCATTTACAATAGCCAAAAAGTGTAGACAACCGACTACCCAATGACACATGGATAAACAAAGTGTGCTGTATATGTACAATGGAATATTATTCAACCACGTTAATGAAGGAAATTCTTACACGTGCCACAACGTGGATGCATCTTGAGGAAATTAAGTAAAGTAAGTCATCACAAAAATACAAATACTGGCTGACTGTACAATTTCACTTATATGAGATACCTAGATTAGTCAAATTCATAGAGACAGGAAGCAGACTGGTGGGTGCAGGGGCAGGGAGGAGGGGAGAATGGAGAGTTATTGTTTAATGGACACAGACTTTTAATTTTCAAGATAAAAAGAGTTCTGGAGATTGATTGCACAATAAATGAATGTATTTAACATCACTGAACTGTATATTTAAAAATGACAAACATAATAAATTTTATGTGTATTTTACCACAATTAAAATTTTTTTAAAAAAGTGAACAAAGGCAAAATGAATGTGGTGATTGACATCAGTCAGTCCATTGGTTATCTCAGGTAATCAAGGAAATGCAAATTAAAACTACTGTACGTATGGGTTCTTCAGATTGGCAAAGTTCAGAAAGCATCTTCAAGCCTGATGTTGCAAGCGTATGAGGAAATTGCCACATTGTACCCTGATGCTGAGATTGTGAACTTCAGGGAAGAATAATAATCCATATCAAAATTTAAAATAAACTTTCCCTTTGATACTGCCATTTAATTTCTAGAATTTTACTTTTAAGTAAGTAATCAGCCAAAAATCCAAAAAATATCCACTGCATTGTAGTTTATAATAGTAAAATATTAGGAAAAAATTAAATGTGTATCAAATTGGATATAATAAATTATAATACTAACATACAATGAAACACACAGTTGCACACACATACACCTGTCTGGAAAAATGTTCACAGGGTCTTGACAGTTGTAACTTCAGAGTGGTAGAGGTCAGCTTCCTTTTTAATACTTTCTTAATGTTTGAATTTTTGAATGAGTAATATGATAAGAAAAATCAATGTTATTCTTTTTTGGAAAATAGGTCAAGGGACAATAATCTGAATTATCTGGTCTGATTTAGTCACAGGCACCACTTTCACATTCCTATGCTGCTTGTCATGTTCTCCATTTACCCTACTAACCTCCCATTAAAACTGCCAATCAGATTGAGAAGCAAAGGACAGGTGGGGCTCTCTGGGGTTTAAATTTGCACCAAGTGGCATACTCCAACCAACCCCCACAGCACCTGACAGGCCTTCTCTCTCTGGGCTGTGCATATTGCAAAAGATTCCCTTGCTTTCTTTGAACTGATGTGTTTGTCTTCCCCTAGGAGCTGAGGATGAGCCTCCTCCTCTGACTGCCGACTCCCCCCCTCCCCAGCAGGAAGTCAAGGCCTTGTTTTTCCTGTTAGGAGTGGTTCAGCAATGCTGGGTGCTTTGCATTTCTATAGGCCTTTCGCTAGGAATCTAAGAATTTGGTGCCATTAGACCAGGTTGCAAATGCGAGGGGGCTGAGGGGCGGGGCAGGAAGGGACTGGCTGGTTTGCGTTTTACGGGAGTTACAGTATTCTGCAATTACAGATGGTGTTCTGCTAAAAGAAGTTAGAAATGTTCAGCCCTGCCCATAGTCTCTTTTCCACCACCTTTGCAAATCTTACAGAAATCACCATGGTTTTCATTTTAATCAGCAGCTAGGAGATTGGTAATTTAGCAGAAGGAGGCAAGCCAGAGAAGAGAGGAAACATTCAGGATGTGGGCTCCACAAGGCACTGCTTCCAGGAACCACACTGTTCCCATCCAGGGCTGAGCACACCACTGACATAAGAACTTGAAGAACTGGAAATTTTGACTTTCTCAAGTAGCTCCTGCCAGGATAGGCATTTCAAAGAGCTCAACATTCTTTGCAAGGGGTCAACTGTGATTGCGATAGAATTCCTACTTTCATGGTAACTGGGGATGCTCAGGGCATTGGCCCCAAAGCTTCAAAAAGGGGCACGAGGACCTAACTGCACGCATCGCTTCCCCAACCTGCAAGCAAAGCTTCTCCTTAGAGAACACAGACCAGGAAACCCAGAGCCACGTGAGTCCCCCATGCCAGCTCCCGCTCGCGCAGGGCGCCTCCCACTAATCTGGGAGTCTGGTTATAAGCCAAGGGGAGCTGTTATATAACTCTGAAAATTCAAACTTGGGAAAACACACATGTATATCTAAATAAGGGCCTGGTAAAAAGGAGCAAACCACAGGGCTAGGTCCTGTTTTCTCTTTTATTGCCCCAAAAGGTAACTGAATTGTGTTACGTGTTACATCTCCCCGTCTTCCTGCCATCCAAAGGGCTATGTCATCCAACTAATGAAAAAGTCCTTGCTGCCTCTTCGGGCCTTTCAAATGTCATCCTCTGTGTGCAAATATAAATGAAAATTCTTATAAATGCCCGTTGTACTCATCTTTGCATTTCTTCCTCATGACCCATACTGAGGGCCACGCCGCCCTGCCCCGGGGAGTGAAGATGTTTTTTTTTTTCTCCTGGAGCCTGAGTGCCTGTGAGGGTCAAAGGCACAGAATATGCGCCCCTTCCCCTCCACTGCACAGGAGTCTGAAAGCAGAGGCTGTGCCCGAAGGTCTAATAATAGCCTGACGTGAGGTGAGGGGCAGACTGAGAGGGAATGGCCAAGGGCCCAGTGACAGGGCCCGGCGTCTTCGCTCTCTGTGCGTCCGCCTTCCAGCACCGGCTGCTGCGGGGCGGGGCGGGGGGCGGGGTAGTTGGGCGGGAGGCAGTCAGGTGGCTGCCGGCCATAGCTTTTCCAGGTGGGTGCAGAGAAAAGGGAAGGAAATGCACCCCTGTTGCTGAGAGGAAGGCAGATGGGCCTCATGCTAATCCCTGTGGGAACTGTTTGTTTGGGGAGAGCTGGGCAGGAGTCCAGGGGTCTGGGCCCTGGGTCATGTCCCAGAGAGAATTGCACCACGCTACCCTGGCCTGCTTGGTGGGAGACAGTTGGACACCAGGACGGGCACTGTCCCTGGGAGCACTGACCCACCCTCCAAAAATGGGCAGCAACTCTGCAGTCGCCTTGGCGCAGCTGCCGCCCGGCTCTGCGGTCGGGTTCTGTCCACGAGACTTCTGGAGGGGAAGGCGGTGGCTTGGCTCAGTGTCAGTTGGTGCATTTTGCTTTGAGAAAATAAGAAACATGAGGACAATGCAGCAAGATTTTCAAAAAGCTAAATGTAGGTAATGTAAAAGTCATTCTTATTCTACATCTGTGTCCAGCCTAACGTTTTGATTCACTGTCCTGGCTGAGCCACTAGGTGATCATTGTTGTTGTTTTTAAAGCCCTGACTGGCCGACTTGTCCACTTTTTTTCTTTTGATTTTACTGGTCCATGAAAACCCAGACTTCAGAGGCGAAAAGCAGCCCAGGGCATGTTTTGTGGCCATTTTTTTCTGTGATTATTCTACCTGTGTCTTATTTCATAGTATGAACACCTATCATTTCATTTAGTCAATCGACAGACATTAAGTAAGCATCTACTATGTGCTGGATGAAGACTTTTTCGAGATTGTGGTGTTTACTTTGGAGGATAAAAGATTTTAACTGTATCAGAAATGAACAACATAAAACAAAAGTATTAAATGGTTATCCTATTTATCCCTGACACATTTAATCCATGAAAAACTTAACCATGGTTTAGCCACTAACATTTTACCAGTCGACCACTGTCAAGAAACATTCTCTTTGATCCTGAAGCCTAGTTTCTTTTTTTTGGCAAAATTATTATTTAAAAAATCATGAACCTAAATCCTCCCGAAATTGAAGTGACCATTGCTGTACTCATTGTCCTTCCTTTTAGTTTCTATCTAGATTTGCCACTCCATGAACTCTATCCAGTAAACAAATGTGGTAGAAGGTTCTAGGGACTGGATTTCAGGCTCGTTTGTTACTGTAGCATAACCTAGCCTATCCTGACTCATCCAACCCTCCTAGTTTAAACTTCTTTCCCCTTGGGTGCTGAGTAGGTCTCACCTAATGCCAGGATGAAGTAAGCTATGCTTCTAACATGTGATTTGAAGGTTTCTTACCCTGAAGCACTTCTCTCTTTGTTGTCTAAGTTTCTACCTAAAATGATTCGACCTCGGGCCTCTTTAACCTTCCTCCTCCTCAGTTGTGAGGTGCAGTAGTAATAGTTCCTTTCTCGCAGGGCTGTGCTGAAAAATATGCAATATAATTTGAACAAGTCACTTAACATGGTGCCTGCCACACAGTAATAATTCAATGGTGACGATGACGACGATGATGATGATATTAGTTTCCTAGGGCTGCTGTCAACAAGGGCCACTAACTGGGTGACGTAAAACAACAGAAACTTATTTTCTCACGGTTCTGGGGGCTAGGAGTCTGAAATGAAGGTCTTGGCAGGGTTGGCCCCTTCCGAGGGCCGTGAGCAAGAGTCTGGTCCAGGCCTCTCTTCTAGCTTCGGTGGTTTGCTGGCAATCTCTGGTGTTGCTTGGCAGCTGCTGTGCCAGTTCCTGCCTTCACCATCACTGGCTACGCTCCCTGCGGGTCTCTGCTGTCACATGTCCATCTTCTTCAGACACTGGTCACATTGGATTAGGGGACCACCCCACTCCGGTACAACTTCATCTCAACTCGATTACACGTACAAGGACCCTATTTCCAAATAAAATCACATTCCGATGTATTGGGGGTTAGGACTTCAACACATCTATATTAGGGGGAGCCCAATTCAACACATGACACAAAGGACAGAATCTTGTTTATTACTATTGCTTTTCACTTTTACTTTATTTAAAAATGTTTTTACTGTGTTATAATAATAATTATTATTATTATTTTCATCATGGTTCTACTGCCAAGTTTTTATAATTTGGCACCATGCTCAGGGCAGTTACCAAAGGCCGAGCTCATGGCGGTCTCTTAAAGCACACCAACAGTTTTGTGTTGGTGGCTCCCTCCGTCTGTCCCACACCACTACCCCAGCACCCCCAGCACCGTTCCCCCAACCAGAGCAAGTCACCCCTCTTCTCTCCATCACTGCTTCGGCTGAAGGGAGCCCTCCCCATTGCCCCCCTCTGCCATGTCCTCATCATCTCTCCAACTTCTGCCCACCCACAGCCAAGGAGAGGAAGGGCCTCACCAACAGAAGCCAACAGCAGCCTGACTCCACACCCGTGCGCCGTGGCCGTCTCTGTGAACCTCCCGGGCAAGTGCCTCACTGCGGTGCGGCCACTCTTCAGTCACCGCTAAGCCTGCCTTATGCACACGGTCGTCCTGGACATCTGGAGATATCTGCCAGGGGCCACCCCCCTGCAGGAATAACTTCCTTCTGCAATCCCTGGCTTTCACTAGGGTGGTGTGCCAATCTTTCTCCCCACCTTTTTTTCCTAAATGGTATCCCATTTTAAATGCACGAGGGGAGTTTTACTAATTAAAGAAAGCCTGTGGCCAATCCCACTACCATATTTTGGGCAAATACAGATTTTTAGATACGGTACTGGGTTTGCTTAAATGAGAGGGCACACAGGCATGCCTTTGCAGTTTAAAGACTTGGGTGTGACCATCAGTGCAAGATGCAGTGATGACAAGCACATTTGGGCCAGTGATTTCTGACTTCTGCCAGGCCTGTTCTTCAGAATCTTTAGGTCCCTGGACTCAGTCTCTTCCTCCCTGGAGGCTGGCCCCAGTGGGCCTATGACACCTGGGATGCTGTTTGGTATCCGGGCCGCCAACCCCCCCACCCCCAGAGTCTGCAGATTTCTGGGAAGCAGTATGGCTCTGATTTGGAACTCCATCTTTTATCCCAGAGAGTCTGTGCCCGTCCCTACTTTAGGGGCAGCCCACCTCAGGAGCTGAGTGGCTGAACCCAAAAGAATTTTTATGACTACATTTTCTACCCTGGCTTAGAGAAAAGGGGGAAAGGGAAGGGATGCTCTTTGCCTCTGTTATACAGTTGCCAGATTTAGCAAATAAAAAATACAAGACACCCGGTTAAATTAGACTCTCAAATAACAAGAAATGATTTTTTAAATCATCCTATTTTTAATGCAGCATAACTATAGCTCAGTAGTATAAAGTATATTCACATAACAAGTACTTTAAAAAATATAAGTCTGTCCTAGGCAATATTTGGGACATACTTATACTAAAAAAATGATTCATTGTTTATCGAAATTCAAACGTAACTGGGAATTCTATATTTTATCTATCATCTCTACTACCCTTTGTCTGACTCAGTTCATTCATTTCCTTATTTGTTTCTGTTACTGGTTCCTACTGGTTCTGGGCTTTGCAAAGACAAAGGATCCTTAGGGAGTTGAAGCCGTCCTTCTTTGACCTCCTCGGTGAGAGGCTGCCAGCCTGGGACACACACTAAAAGCTTAAAAGGCGATTTTGAGCAGTCAGGTCCCTGAACAAAATCACAATCAGGAACAGTGTACCTTTGGCACTTTCCATCTCTCTGTAGTATCCCCTTGTCCCCCTGCCCCTCCCCAGGCAGCCCCTTTCTGAGTCATTAATTTATCCTCATCAAGCACTAACTGATAAACATTAGGTGCCACTATGTTTAAAATGAGACCTTCTTTCAGCCATACTTCTTTTCTTTCCCCAGTGGCTTCAAGTGATCAAAAAAAGAAGGGTGTTGACCAGACCAAGTGGCATCTGTTGCTTGTGTGGGGTGAGCCTGCCCAGCTCTTGGGGCCATGGAGCCCCAAACTGCTCGCCTCTGCTAAGATGCCTCACATTACAGCTCTTCAGAGAGGAAGGAGTTATTTACAAGAAACTCTCCAAAGACTCCACGTTTAACAGCAAATTCAAATTCCCCTTGGTGTTCTCCCAGAGGATGATAGAAAAGGAAACCCCAAATGAGCAGTCCTTAGAGAATAGGTAGCTCCAGTCTCACTTGGTGCAAAGCACTTATGCCCAGGTGCATGGGGACAGAGACAAGAATAGCTTTCTCCTCGTCGCGGCACCAGGAGTCCGGGTTAGCTGTAGAAATGCCTGCCCAGTGTGTGCAGTTCCAGGGTACTCAGACACATGTCAAGTGGATTGTGGACAATGTGTTAGGCAACATTAAAATACTCACAGTGAACTTTTAAACTCTGTTATTATACGCTGGACCTACAAAGTGCCATATTTCTATTGCACAGCCATGTGGAATTAAATTTTAAATTTTTTTAATTTAAAATTTAATTAGTGAAAATTAATTAAATAAGACTGCATGTTTTCTTTCAAAAAAGTTTAAAAAAATACACATAGTGATCCACATGCTCAATCAGTTTATACCTTTAGAGACTTTTCTTGCAACTGACTACAATTGTACCAAAATAAACCATGAAAACATCTCAGTAGGTTTCTAATGACAACTCAGTCTTAAATACATTGAGTACAGCCACATGCTGAGCCACGTGATAGAAGCTGGGGAATGAGGACAACTAAAGCAGACCTCCCCACAGAAATGTGTGTGATCACGTGGCAAAGACTGACAACAGGACCACCGATCACAGCACAGAATAGAATGATAGAGGTGGGCACGTGATGGGTAAGAACACAGAGGACGCTACCACCCAGCCCAGGCATGTGGTAGGGGTGGATTGGGAGAGGTGAGCAAAGAAGGCTTCCTGAAGGAGGAGGTTCCTGGCAAGGTCTGAAAAAGCAAGTGGCAAGTCGAACAAAGGCATCACTGGTCAACCCAAATTGGGCCACCATTTCTGGTTCAGCTCTCCTGACCCCACTGTTCTGGTCCCAGATTTTCCATGAGTCTCTCTTAAGTGGATCCTACTAGCCATGGCAGACAGAGAAGTGAAATCCCCTTTCATAAGCTTTCTGTGTATTCATTGCAGCCAAGCAGTTAATTAATTTTGAGAGATTCCCAGAGTGATTCTAGCACTTCCATCCAAACTTCAATTAATGAAAAGCTTCACGGAGGTTGTCCTCTAGAGCGTTCAGATTGATTCTTTCTTGTCTTAACGTTGAATAGGCTGCTTTTGAGCTCCGGGGCTGAGAGGAGTTGCTCAGTTGTTTACGGGTTTCCATTTTCTGCAGCTCAGCTGTAACTAGGGATTTTGACCACCAGCTGGGCTTTCAACACCACTTATGCTCAAGGGCTTGGTCATAAAGGCTGTTCTTGGCTCAAAGAGGCCTTGTCCCACTCCTGCTTCTGTCGTCATTCCCTCCAACGGCCATGTCAACAGTCACTCTGTTTGCCCCCACAATTCACACATGGAGGACGTAATCGCAGCCCAGCTGAAATGCCTGAAGTGAAGTCAATGATAAGATTCTTGGGAGAGGTCTACACAATAAAACCTCACGAGGGAACCCGCCAATGATCAATGTCGAGAAGATGAACCCAGGGCATCTCAGTTCAGGCAAGAGCAAGCAGGGGGCCCTGAGGGTCCCTTTTATTTGTATTTTATTTTTTTTAAGGTTTTCAAAAGTTTATTTTTTAGAGAGAGGATAAGGGACGCAAAAAGCGAGGAAGAGAAACATTGATCAGTTGCCTCTCCCACACACCCATCTAGGGACCAAACCTGCAACCCAGGCATGTGCCTGGAATCGAACTGGCAGCCTTTTGGTTTACGGGCCAGCGCTCAACCCACTGAACCACACCAGCTAAATTCCTGAGGATCCCTTTCAGATGAGGGGACTCTCTAGTTATCATACTGCCCCCAACCATACCAGACATGTTTCGTTTGAGAAAACGAAACCATCAAAACCTAAGGAGAATGACTAAGAATAGCTTGGAATGGGCAGAAGGTATCTTTAGACTGAGTGTATCTGCTGAGGCATGTGGTGTTAGTGTCAGCAGCCTCTCAGAGGTTCAAGTATAAGCTCCCAATATCCTTCTGGTAAAGTATCCTTTTATCTAAGCTAGCTTGCAAACAAACACTTAGTAGCAGTCTGATACACTACTGTAGGTAAGTAACAAAATGAAATCAGTCCTGAGGAATGAGAAAGTGACAGAGGAGAAGAGCTGGAGCGAAGAGATGTGGGAAGGGCTGAGGGGTCTATGGAAACTTGGGGCAGAACAGGCATTGAGGGGGTTTGCAGAGCTAGATCAAAGCCACAGTGGAAACTCTAGGCTGCTTCGAAGGCTATTATCAAAAGGCTGGACAGAGAATTTGATTTTCAATAGTTTTTACATTACTAGTCCTTACTCTCCCCCAATAAAAAAGGAAAGAATTATGCCACGTAAAAAAGATAGATTTTATTAAAAAATTTTTTTCTACATTGAAAATGGCAAAACATTGCTGAGATAAACTAAAGACCTAAACAGTGGAGGCATATACCAAGTCTCATTATTGTCAATATGTGAGTTCCATCCCCAAATGACCTATGGATTTAATGGAATTCCAATCAAATGCCAGTAGTGTGTGTGTGTGTGTGTGTGTGTGTGTGTGTGTGTGAGAGAGAGAGAGAGAGAGAGAGAAAGAGAGAGAGAGAGAGAGAGGATTGGCAGCCTGATTTAAAATTTATATGGCCATGGAAAAAATTCTAGAATAGCCAGGTTAACCTTGGAGGATAACATTAGAAGATTTATACTAGCAGATATCAAGATGTTTTGCAAAGCAACAGTAGTCAAGACAGTATGATATCAGTACAAAGAGATGTTCACACGGATCCATGGAACGGGGCTGAGAGCCCCAAACAGACCCACACATACAATTGCTTTATGACAAAGGCACTGCTGCGATTTGGTAAGGAAAGAACAGTCCTTTCAGTAATTAGTCCTGGAACAAGTGTGTATCTATATGGGAAAAGTGAACTTTGGCCTCTATCTAACACCGCATACAAAAATGAATTTGACATAGATTATAGGCCTGAATGGGAAAGGTGAAGCACGAAGCTCCTAGAAGAAAACATAGAACATTTTTGTGATTTTAGGGGTAATCAACAATTTCTTAAGTAGAGCATAAAAGGCGCTAATTATTAAAAATCAGTTTGATCAATTGGACTATATTAAAATTTAAAAACTTTCCTGCACCAAAAGATACAATTTAAGAGAATGAAGAGGCAAGCCACCGGATGACAGGTGCTCACAATACATAAATCTAACGTGCTGCTCATGTCCAGAATATGTAGAGAACCTCTGCAAATAAAAGGACAATCCAGTTTTTAGAATGAGCCACAGGCTTAAACAGGCACTGCCAAAGAGGATATCCAATCCACATCTAAAAATTACTTAACATCAGTGCTGCATCGGGAGATGCCAATTAAAATCACAATGAAATATTATTATACACCCACCAGAATGACTAAAAATTAAAAGGCCAACGTGACAAAGTGTTGACAAGGTTATTGAGCAACTCGTACACTCATACTTTACTGGTGGGAAACTATTCGGCAATCTCTGCTAATCTATGCTTTTCTCAAAACCCAGCAATCCTACTGCTGGTATGCAGTCAATAGAAATCCACTGCTGCGTACAAATCAGCTCAACAGCGAAACACCTGCTTAGTGGGTGTCAACTTAGTTTCAAAGGAAGGTGAACCTGCACAGGGAGAAATTTGTAGGGAAATAAAGGAAATGGACAGATTCCCACAGGGTGGGACTATGTGGCGGGACAGAAGGACGTCTTTCAGGCACCCTCCATCCTTTCTAGAACCCGAGCTCCTTTGCTGGAGCCAAGGCTGTGGCTGGTGGCCCTGGGGGATGGGCACTCCTAGGGAGTCAGCAGGGAGAGTCCCTCAGCTTGGACCAACACATGCATTTGAGATACAAAAATAAGGAAACAAGTGTCAAGAAGAGGAAAGTCAAGGTCAACATGAATGGACCTAGAGGGTATGATCCCATGTGAAATAAGACAAAGGCGAATGCCATATGATTTTACTTATATGTAGAATCTAGAAAATAACTAACTAAATAAATGAAGAAAACAGGAGCAAACTCATAAATACAGAGAACAAGCTGATGGTTGCCAGATGGGAGGGGGGTTGGGAGGATGGGTAAAAAAGGCGAAGGGATCACGATTGCCCAGATTGGCAATTACAAAATAGTCGTGGGGATGTGAAGTACAGCACAGAGAATACAGTCAGTAATATTGCGATAACTATGTGCGGTGCCAGGTGGGTACTAGGCTTACTGGGGTGACCCTTTGGTAAGTTATATAAATGTCTAATCACTATGTTGTACACCAGAAACTAGTATAATATTATAAATCAACTATAATTGAAAATTTTTAAAAATGCAAAAAGAAAAAGAGAAAGAAAGAAAGAGGCAAAAGAGAAAGAAAGGCAGGTCAAGGGGTTGAATTCTGTGAATCAGCAGGAGAAATGGTTTATTGCTCTTTGCGATGGCCGGGATGTAATCACGGAGTATGTAACAGTGTGGATGAAGTTCCCAAGAGAGGAAAGACGAAGGGGATCCCGCCCAGAGACAAGACAGGGCTCTCCCCTGGCAACCATTGGCTGAAGTGCTCAAAACACCCTAGGGGGTGGGTGGGATTGGAAGTCATCATTACCGTCACCATCATCATCGTCACCAATAGCTAATTGTGCTAAGTGTTTTACACACACTTCTCATTTAATTGGCAATTGTCCTACACATGTGAAGTAGGACTATTATTATCCTTATTTTACCTACAAGGAAACTGAGGCTTAGAGAGTGATATAACTTGCTCAAGTTCAGCACGGTTAGTTAACACCAGAGCAACCTCTTAGTTATACCTGCCTCATCTCTCACCACACCCCACTTGCGGGAGTTGGTCCAGCCCAGCAGATGTGTGGATATTGACTCTGTTGCTAGGCCAGGATCCTGGGACTGAGGCAGGAAGGTGTGAAAGAAAAAGGGGCTGTGTGCTAACCCGGACAAGCTCAGAGGTGCCACATGATTGGCCTTACAAACTCGGTGATGGAAAATAACCACACAGGATGGTCTGAACATAAAAATTCCTAAGTAAGTGGATCATGGTAGATAGTCACGTCCTAGCCTGTAGTTGCCTTGATAAAAGGTCAATCTTTATCTTAAGCGAGTCCTATTATCTTTGTGCATCTTGAATAACATGCCTGTGAAATGTCAGAGTAATTTTCTTTTCCAGGCCCCTTGAAGGCACGACCGTGGGCATCAGAGCACAAGGCCGCAGGACGCCTCGCTGGTATTATTTCCCGAATACCATCTCCCTGTGCTGTGAAGGCTGACTCATACCTGTCCTATAGCCACCAATGTGAAAGAACTATGTGTTTCTCCATTTTGCTTTTCACCCCGTCCTGGAGGTTTCCAGCTTTGCTTTCTCCTGCCTCCTTAATCTACCATCAATAGAGTTCATGAAACCTTCCTTACGTTTTCTCCTTGGATTCTTGATGCACGAAAAGAACTGCAAAATTGCCATTCTCTGGAGCATCCTCTCAATCTGTTGAGAACTTGCTTCTAGGCATACCCTCAAAATTTGGGCTCAAATAAACTCTTAGAAAACTTTTCTATAGGTTTGGGTGTTCTAGCGTCAACAAAGGTTGTGGGGTCTGAGGGTGAGGGCACGGTGGTGTCTGGTACTTTAGGTGTCTACAGCTGGGCCAGGAAGGTCACCTGGCTAGTTAGTGGCAGAGCTAAGATATATTTTCAGGCTTTTGGGGTTCGTGGACTAAAATTTGGATCTCGCTTTAAAATCCCACTGGCGTTAGGGATTCCGGTAGAACTCACTGGTGTTTTAGGTGCATTAGGTTTACGTAGACAATGCGGCTGCTGCCCCAGGAGCTGAGCAGTGTGGGGTCTCTGGCTCTCCCTGTACCCCTCCTCCACCGAGCTCCTTGGCAGGGTCAGATGTCGTCCTGTGGTGACATCTCCATCACACGGGCATTTTCTTTATGTCTTCCCTCATCTACAATTTCCATAGCACTCGGATAAGAACAAAAACCCCCATCTAATTCCACACAAGGAAGTAAAACAAGCCAAACTTACATTGCTATATGGACCTGAGTAGACCTAAGTTTGTCTTGCCTTCAGAGTCTTGTCGTAATAAAAACAATTTTCTCCTCCAAGGTACTGCATTTCTCAATCTCATGCCTCCCTAGGGAAAAACCAGACAAAGGAAAAGGCCCTTCTTCCTTTGCTTTCTGTGCTCGAGGTTAGCGTATTTAGCATCCAGCTTTAACCGTCCTCCTCGCAGAAGGGTCATGGAGCCTGAGGTTGGGCTAGAGATAAGAGAGAACCAGCCCTTCACCCCACATGGCCAAAGGTGAACACTTCCAGAAGCTAGTCGCCTGCCCCCACCCTGACCAGCCTTGTGTGGTCCATTGTTGGAAAGGGGGGAGAAGTGCTGTCTTGAGAAACCCATTGGTGACTCCATAAAAGCCTTGCTTGGCCAGACCCTGTTACCATGGCTGCCTGTTCCATTAGTGTCAGTACAACCATCTTCACGCTTCTGTGTGACTGTGTGCCTGCGTACACGTGTGTGTGCACACGCACACTCAGATGCAGACTTTCTAGGTCAGACTTCATAAGATGAGGTCTTTCAAGATCTTTCCAAGATCTTTTTTCAGTGACTTAGTGGATGGTGTACTTGAAAGAATCATTGCAAATGAACTAAGGGGTGCTTTGGGTGCTATTAACTTTGACTGTCTGTGATGTTGTCAGAAAGACTTTGGAAGGTTTTCCATATAAAGTTCCAGGCACTCAGTATATTTAATGAGAAATACCAAGTCAGCTCCTTGGGGCATCCTGATTCTCCAGCACAAATATACAAATGCACCAGAAGGATGAGTGTGACAAGTTGTGTCTGACCCTGATGTTTGGGGTAGTAGTGTCAGAGCCAGGGAGATGACAGCATGACAAGAAAGCCAATTCATGGTCAGGAAGGGAAAGGCTCCATGCAGGTGTCTTCATGTAATGCTCTAGGTGTGGGGAAAGAGAGACCAGGTGCATTTCTGTCTGCCAGAATTGGGAAGAGGACTCCCTAGCTCAAGCTAAAAAGGTGGCAGGACAGAAGCCACCGTGGGAAGGAAACGGTTGTGTAGAGGAACAGCTTGGCCACTCTGCAACCATCGCAGAGAATGCCTGTCAAGCATCACGTTTCCAACATTGTTTTAAATCGTGGTGATGGGAAGTGGGGAGAAATGTCGCAATTTGGGAAGTAGGTATGGGAGTAGAGATTCTGAGCTCAAAAAGAAGAAAATCTGTGTTCCTACTGTGTTTTCACCCTAATTAAGTGACCAATGGTCTACATACTAATAAATAGCCTGTGTTATAGTTTCGATTTTTAAAATAGATTCTCAGTCTAGAACCAGTGCCTTTGGAGACATTGTAAATTCAAGAACAACCGACTATGGAATAAGTGCTCACACAATAGTTGTCAATATTTTCAGGTTTTGATTTTTGCTTTTTTTTTTGGCCATCATAAAACTAAAACACAAGAAAATGGATAACAAGAAAAACTAAAATCCTGTTGCCAGTTCCTTAGCTTTCTCATCTCCACCTCCTGGTCAGGGGATTACATAGAGCTCTCCAGCCACTGGTACGGTTGCTGGGTGGGTCCCAGGGGCCCCAAACCAAGGTGTCTGGTGGATATAGTGGGCACGAGAGTAGCTCCGTGTCCGCAGTCAATGCTGAGTCAGAGCCCTGCCCAGGCCTGCCTCTCCCCCGCACGCTGGGCCCCCAGACAGTAGCAGAAGGCTGTGGCTCTGCTGAACCACATAAAGAAAGACTTCATTGTAGAATGGATTTTGATCCCAAATTCAAATTGGGCAACTCCCTCCTCTTTCCTCACTGCCTTGCATTCTTCTGTCTCTGCCTCATTCATGTTTTAAATCATACTAAGTTGCTATACTGAATGAAAGGGCTCTCTCATTCTCCAAACCCTTGCAGATAGTCTTCTGAAGTGGTTACTGCACAGATGATGAAGTCAGAAACATCAGAGTTTAAATCCAAATTCTGATGTGCAAATTTGGGTGAATGCCCTAACCTCTTTAAGCCTTTGTTTCCTTATCAGTAACCCAGGCCTAGTCATTGTGAGCTAATGTGAACAGAGCTTAGCACCTTTGACACATAATGGGCTTCCAGGAATGGTGGTTATTAAAGCAAATACCGAAAAACTAGGAAGGTCCCTTGGTATCCCCAAACGGTTCAGCTGTGAGCTTAGGCATGATTTTTCTGCACATTAGAATCATCTGGGGAGCTTTGAAAAACCCTGCTGGCCAGCCTCACTCCAGCCCCATGACATCAGAATCTCTGAGGGCCAGGCCCAGGTGACAGTCGCATGCAAAGTTGCTCAGGTGATCTGGCAAGTGGAGTGGAGCTGAGCGATGAACCGGCCCTGGCAGGTTTGCTGCAGTACAATCACTCAGAGAGGAGGCCCCTCACCTCCAGGAATGCCCCCGAGGGTAACTGCATCAGACAGTCCCGAGACAAGATGCCCAAAGCCAGGTGGCTGGGAGCCAATGAAAGCCTTTCCAGCCACAAAGGGGTCCCAGCCCTTTCAGGAGGCCTGCGGCCTCCGCATCCCTCCCTGGTGCTCTGTGGACAAGAGGAAGTGGCTCAGCTTCCTTCTGCCTGGGCAGAGACACCGTTCTGCTCGCTCTTTCTATGAAGGCCATAGCTGTCTGTTCCTAGCGAAGAGCCCGCAGGCCCTACCTCACTCACCTCGGGATGCTGACCTGTGCCAATATTTCTATTTTCAGGCCATCAGGCTGCATTCATAAATAACCTCTGGGACAGACTGAGCAGGTCCCGGTGCTGTTTACCTTTCCATTCAGGAAACAGACAGGGAGTTCAGCAGTCCCAATATCCGCTAGTTCCCAAGGGCTAAGTATACTGATGACACACACTAAAAAGAAAAAAACAAAGCAGGCTGCACTGGCTTCAACGGGGAGCCCCAGGGTGGGAATTTCCAGGGGCCACCAGCACCCTGCCCTCCCTTGCTTTTCTGACAGTGGGAATTTTGCTCCTGCCCATGAATCCACGGGGAATTTCGGACTGTGGAATGTGGGTGGCTCTTCCTCAGGGGCCTGTGGCAGAGAAGAGGGTGGGGAAAATGAGTACGAAGAGTAGAAAAAGAGAACAGGAACTAAAAAGTAGAAACAAGGGCGCTTGGGCCTTTGTAATGAATCTGTGAAAGGAAAAATGCAGAACGAATGAATAAAAAGGAGGAAATAAGGTGGAATGGAAACATTAAAATACTAGTGAGAAAAGAATGCTGAAAAGCTTCTTTTTCAGCATTCCATGGTGGGGGGGCATAGAATATTAGAACAATGGTAATTTTTTTCTATTTAAAAAGTTACTTATGCATATAGGTTTCCTTAAAACAAAGTCTTTTTAATTTAAAAAAGGATGATGACCCTGGGTGGGATTATAAATTGATACCAGGACTTTGGAAAGGCGTATGGCTGTGCATTCAGCAACTCCCATTTTAGGTGCATCCCTGGGCACAGATACCTGCCAAGCATACAGACAAGAGTGTTGGTGAAGACACCGTTTGTTACAGCCACAACCCTGAAGCCCCCCAAAGGCCTACTGCTGGGGGCACTGATGAACTGTGAAGAAACAGCAGTGAAGGAGGAGCTGCAGCTACGTGTATCCACAGAGGTGAACCTCACAAGCACAGTGCTGAAAAGCAACTCCAAGGCGGCCGCCACAAAGACAGTTTTATACATTTATACAAACACCCCCTAAAAAGCACAGTATCGTTTAGTGATAATCATGTATAATAAAACTATGTAAAAACCCCACAAAATTCAAGGCAGTGGTTATTACCTCTGGGAGGAAGGACAAGGGGAGAAACAATGAGGGAGGGTTAAAACCTAGCATGTTCTATTTCCTCAGTTGGTACTCTGTTTATTTTATTACTCTTCTTTAAATGATGCATATGCCTTAAAAAGCCCTCTTCTTATATGTGATACATTTTATAATAAAAAAAGAAAACTAAAGGGGAAGATGACGAAGCAGTAAGAAAAACAAGGAAGAAATTGGAGAAGAAATAAATGTGAGAGAGGAAATGGTGAAGAGAAGAAAGCCATTGTGTTGAAAACGCAACAATCAAACTTTGGTTTGAGCTGCAAAAATACACCAACCTGTTGTCAGAGGCCACGAGCTATTGCATCAGAAGATAATGTTTCCCAGGGCACCTCGTCTCCTCACCGTCCTTCCCACTCTGCACTCTCCCTGGGGTATTGCAGCCCTCTCCTCATTTTGACAATCATTGATGTGCCGATGACCAAAATGCTACCGCTACATAAGTCACTTTCATTGAACCCTAGGTGCCTGCTATAGACAGAAGGTTTAAGTCCCCCCAAAACTCGTACGTTCAAACCTAAACCCCAGTGTGATGGTGTTTGGAGGTAGACTTTTGGGAAGTGATTAAGTCATGAGAGTAGAGCCCTCACAAATGGGACTAGCCCCCGTATAACAGATATTCTGGAGAATTCCCTCCCCCCTTCCACACGTGAGGACACAGCAAAAAGACCACAGTCTATGAACCGGGAAGTGGGCTCCCACCAAGTATAGACTCTCCCAGCACTTTGATCTTGGACTTCCCAGACTCCAAAACTATGAGAAATAAATTTTGTTGTATACAAGCCACCCAGCCTCTGGTGTTTCTGGTACAGAAACCTGAACGAACTAAGACACTTCCTAGAGCTAACTGCTTATTGGTATTTCTACTTGGCCATCCGCACAGACCCCCGCACTCAGCAGGCCTGGAAATGAACGTGACTTTCCCTTTCACATTGCTCTTTGTCTTCTGTGACCTCTTCCCACCCTGAATGACACTACCAGCCACCCAGGGGTTAGCATTGTAGGCGTTACCCTTGCCTCCTTCCCCATCCTCTCAGTCTACAGGGTCTGGCACAAATAATGACATTTTTTTAGTTACAAAATCATAAGCATGTAATTCTGTAATATAACAATATCGCACCCAAGCACACCATATGACATTTTAGGTGAGATGTTCAAATTAAAACTATAAATTATCACACCCATATTATTACCCTACAAACTATACTCAAGCAGGCGTTACTTCTACTGGACACTGTATATTCTATAAACCCTGGAACTTTTTTTATGCCTCTCAAGCATTTGTGCATTTGTCCCCATCCCCACTATCATTACCAGAGTTCAGGTCTCTCTATAGCTTTCTTAGGTAACCATTACAGCTTCCTAATTAGACTCCCGGACTTCAGGTCAGATGCCCTCACCCTCTCGTGCACTTGCCACCACAGTGATCCGGCTGGCACAGAAATCTGACCACTTGACTCACGCGCTTAAACCCTGAATGTCTGATCACCACCTATAAGATCAAGTTCACACTCCTTAACGTCACATGAAAAAGCTGCCAAATTCTGGCCTGTGTGGGTCTCTCCAACCTCATCTTTACTCCTCTTAACTCAAGTTTTATACTCGTACGTCATGGAACCACTTGCAGTTCACCTTACGCATACAAACCCTCTTTTCTTCTACCACTGTCTCCAGCGCCCTCTGCCCCAAACCCCAGCTACTCAGCCCTTTAAGACCAGCTCATCGTCTCCCGAGGAGACAGTTGCTTCTCAGGGCCAGAGGATTATTGCCCAAGCCGCTCTATGACCAAGCTATTCCATTTTTTCCACAGGGAAATTTAAAAAATCTCGGCTTTAATGAGAAATCCACTAGTTTTTATGTGACATTTCCCGGTGTTTCAACATAGCCTCAATCTCTTTTTGCAAACATTGACTAGAGTCAAACAAAACACACCTGGATTCTGAATTCAGACTGTGAGTGACATTTTCAAATTTGATCAAGGCACTTCACACTAAGTTATCCAGAGTTGCTTTTTAATAGTTCACCTAATCATCACAAATTCTTATTTCGCAAGGAGTAAATCTTGTGGCTCTCCATAAAAACTGAACCAACAGATTGCTCAAAACAGCAGAAGCTAGATTTAGTTCATGTTTTTAGAATAAAATAGATATATTTTAAAGCCTCATACTTTAATATTTAGAAATACAGTAGTATGTCAGGTCATAATAAAATATTAAAGAATGTTTTCAAACCATGAGAGTTTAAGTAATTGTGCATGAAAGAAGAAATAATGACTTAGCTCAATATTCCTTACCTCCCCCTCAATCCTGGTATTAAGGGGAAGTTGGGTCACATGTCTCTCTCGTGTTCCCATAATTCCCTTGGGATACCTCCACTACTACATCCACCATATTCTTCTATATTTATTTGTTAAAGTGTTTATCTCCCTCAAAAGACTATAAACTCTTGGCAGGGACAAATAAAATGCTTCCAGTATAAGGCTGTCAGGAGATTCAATGATGTCATACAGTAAAGTATCTAGTTCAGTGCCTGGCATATAGTAAGACATGTATAAGCACCTATTTAAAAAATTATGTTTGCCAATAGCACCTAAAATAGTGTGTATTTTATAGTAGCCATTAATTATTGAATGAATGAAAAAAACAAATGGATGAAGTAGTAAACTGGAGTTAAAATTCTAAGTTACTCCGATATACATGCCTCCTGGTAACAGCCACAAACAGTAGTGAAATCCTCTATTTGTATATTGCTCAGGGATTCCCAAACATGAATCAAGTCTCATTATGACAAACCTGATGACCCACTAATTGCTGTTGTAAGCAGGTCACCAGCTGGAACTTGGAAATATTTTATTATGTATAGTTTTTATCGTTGTTATTATTATACTTACAAGTGTTGTAATTGGATTTAACTAGGAGCTCTTCTAAAGCATGCATAGACACACAAAACCCATGAGAATTTAAAGAAAATGTGTGGGATAATAACCTTATGTCTGTATTTTTCTACCAAAAAAACTCTAATACACACAACCATTTCCAAGATGCCGCAAGGGACTGGCATCTCTGGTTTCTGACCTGGTGCGACACCAAGAAGTCAACTTCTGGTTTTAAACACTGTCCTTCCGAGCGCTTTCTGATTCTGTGTCAGACTCGCCGCTCCTCGCGCCTGAAGTCAGTTTCTGAGGGAAGAGAGAGGAGGTATTTAAAAATACGATTTTGACCCCAGAAGTCCTACTGCTTGGCAAATTAAGTTAAATTAACTAAAAATAATTTAGGGAATTTAGAAAAAGCAACATTGCACATAATTACATTTCCCCCTGAATGGAATTCCAGGATGTTTTCCATAGAATTCTAGAACAGCCTGGAAGGACAAGCTTCTATCTAACTGCTTAGCTGTGACTCAACATCTAGCTGATTCTATGGGATTTGTTAGTTCAACAAATGAGCAATTCTGTGTGACTTACTGTGTTTGCAGTAGGGGTGGCATAGTGATTGAGGCACAGCCCCTGCGCCCCAGGACTTCTCAGAGGGAAGCAGACCATCACAACGCCCTGTCCCGGGCTCCCTCGGGGACACACCGGAGAGTACAAAGGGGTCCCTGTCATCTGTAGTTATAAGTGAAAACCCATCGGGGCCTTCATGAGAGTGGTGCAGCTAATCCCTTCTTAGATTTGCCCAGAGTATTTCAGAATAACATGCAAAACCTCACCCTGAAAAACAGAACAAAACCAAAAACCGCACCTCGTCATCTCTTACTGAGATGTCTTCCCAGATTTGAGTTAGTGACCATGTGCTGCTTCAAAGCAAAAGGACATAAAAGCTTGCCTTGGTTTTTCCCTATTCACAGGAGTGTCTGATCTTGTTTTTATCCTTGCTTAGTTATTTGCTGTAATAATAACTTGTGGCAGTGAGCTCTCCTGGGTTACTATTCACTGTGAAATGGAAAGGACTCTTTGTTTCATTGGCTTAGATTCATGTGGGAAGCATTAGGCTCCTGTTAAGAGAAAAACTAAGTTATAAGCTGGTTAATAGCAGCTAAAAGAGGCCATTCATTGCTCTCCTGGGGATATGGATGGGAAAGAGGGTCCCAAGTTCTGGATCCTGGTCCCCAACCTGCCCCCCATACAAGCCATCGCAATCACACAATGTCTTCATCTATACAAAGAGAATAGAATGTCTTTAAAAAGTATTTGAAATGTCACCTGTTAGGTTGGTGTGTGGCAGAGGAGCCCCTTCCTCTTTGAGGATACAATGTAACATCCTGGTATTCAGATCAGCATGAGCCCCTTGGGGAGGCATCGAAGAGCATCGGCCCTGTACCCTGTATTCTATCGAATGTTCACTACCTAACTTCTCCCATGGAAGCCATGCTCTGCCTCTAATCACTTCATTTGCCAGGTCTCTGGGCAACCTTTTGAACTAAGGGTTCCAATATGCCATCAGCAAATTAATGCATTTATTGGGCATTAAGAACATTAGGGCAATGACTCTCAACGTGTGGTCCAGGAACCCCTGGGGGTACCAGACTCCCCGCAGGGGCTCCATGAGCCCAAAATTGAAGCATGGGAACAAGACAGCTAAATAGACTTTAATGTCACAGAGGATGAAAATTCATTGTTATAGTTTCAGATTCAACATTGCAACTATCATTTGTCAAGTTTCTGTGTAGTATCCAAAAATCTACAATGATTTGAAAAGGTTAGTAAAATACCTGTCTCTTTTCCAACTATGTATCAAAGTGGGGCTGAATTGTCTTCATATTCTTCAACTAAAACAATATATTTTGCAAGGGAAAGAATACAGAAGCATGTGTGAGAATCTAGCTGTTTTCCTTCTATTAAGCCAGACATTACAGAGATCTGGAAAGTGAAAAACAATGCCACCCTTCTCATTAATTTTCTTCTGTTTTAAAATGCATTTTTCATGACAATATGCTATTTGTGTTAATGTGTATTAGGTACGTTATTATTTTCAAATGAATTAAGTAAATATGTTTAATGCCTCTGCTTTTATTTTTAATACCTTAATATAGCCAACATAAGCAAGCATTTGTTGTCTTCAACAATTTTTAAAATTAGTTTCCTATATTGAGACAATTGTAGATTCAGAAACAGTTGTAAGAAATAATGCAGGCAGGTATTAGGCACCTTTTACTCAGTTCCCTGAGTAACAATGGTAACATCTTGCAAAACTGTAGTACCATATCCTACCCATGATGTTGACATTGATATGGTTAAGATACAGGACATTTCTGTCACAGGGATCCCCTGTCGCCCTTTAATAGCCGCATTTACCTTTCACCCACCTTCATGCCTTTCTTCACTGCTGGTACCCCCCAGTCTGTCCTCCATTTCTATAATTTTATCATTTCAAGGATGTTATATAAATGGAATTAAATAATATGTAACCTTTGAAATTGGCTTTTTAAATTCAGCATAATTCTCTGGAGATTAACCCAGATTTTTTAATGTATCCATGGTTGATTCTTTTTATTGCTGAGTAGTATTCCATTGTATGGACATGCCAAATTTGTTTAGCCATTCACTCACTGAAGGAAGCCTGGTCATTTTCAGGTTTTGGCTGTTATGAATAAAGCTACCATACACAGAGATACTGGGTTTTGTGTGAACATAAGTCTTTGCCTCTCTGAGATAAATGCCCCAAAGAATAATTGCTGGATTATATGTTAGTCATATATTTCATTTTTTAATGAAACTGCCAAACTTTTCCAGAGTGGCCGTTTCAAATATTGAACTAGCCTTGGATCCCTGAAATAAACCCCACTTAGTCAGGGTGTATAATTTTTTTAGATATTGCTAAATTCTATTTGATAATATTTTAAAGGACTTTTGCATATATATTCATGAGGAATAGTGGCCTGAAAATTTTTATATATTCTCTTTATCTGGTTAGGGGACTAGGGTAGTGCCAATTTCATCAAATGAACTGGGAAATGTCCCCTGCCTTCTATTTTCTGGAAGAAATGAAGTAGAATTGGTCTTCTTTTTAAATGAATTGTGATATCTCCAGTGAAACCATCTGGGATTTTTTCTTAGCAACTTATTTAGCTACAAATTCAATTTTCTTAATAGTTATAGGGCTACTCAAATGATCTATTTCATGTTGAGTGAGTTACGGTGGTTTATGTTTTTTGAGGAAGTGGTCCATCCCATCAAAGTTGTCACATTCATGTGCCCACAGCTGTTCATAATATTCATGTATTTTGATGTCTGCAGGGTCTGCAGAGATATCCTCTGTTTCATCCCAAACATTGGTCATTTGTATTTCCTCTCTTTTTGTCTTGCTAGAAACATCAATTTTATGATCCTTCCAAAAAATCAGCTCTTCGTTTCATTGATTTCCTTTATTTGAAAACAGATGTTTCTCTGGCTCAATTTCATTAATTTTTGTTCTTATTTTTTCTTCTGCTTTCTTTGAGTTTAATTCTTGAAGTGGGAGCTTAGATTATTGCTTTGAGACTTTCCTTCCTTTCTAATGTACACATTTAGTTCTGTAAATTTCCTTTTCAGCAGTGCTGTATCTATGCCCCACACACCTTGTAAACCACTCTAACAATTTCTGTCTTTTCACTGCCATGTGGTCCCACTGACCCCATGGTGAGAGTGGCCTCGTTACCTCTGGGGAATGAGGTGCAAGTCCCAACTCTCCATGACACTTCCTCTGACACCGCCCAAGAGGGCAGGTAGTCAGGTGGCCCACATGGTCTCCATCGACACCATGGGGTCTTTGTGCGGTGCAGGGAGGCTCATAGGTGGTAGGGATGAAAATTCTGGCTCCCTGCTTGGCCTCCTCTGCCACCACCCCATGGGAGTGCTGGGGTCCCTCATTACAGCCTTGTGGGGTTAGAAGCTGAGGCTGCCACTTGGCCTTTTCTAGGTGGGTTTCGGAGGGGCCGTGGGTTTTGCCTGGAGTAGAGCGGTTATTGCCTGAAACCTTTGTGTCTTGCTAAGCCGCTGCTTTCCTGACCCTTTAGCTGGAGAGAGAGACTTTTGATGGAGGTTTTTCTTGTGGATGGTCCACTGATATTTTGGGGTTGATGCTTCTTCAGCTCCCAGTCTGGGATGCTATGAGACAAGAAGTAAACCCAGGGAACTCACCTCTGTGTCCTTCCTTGGGTCCAGAGGTCCCGAACCATTCTGCCACCTCCTCTCTATATTTCAGAGCTTTCTTATGTTTGTTTTACATATAATTTTCAGGGTTTTTACTTGTATTTAGTGCAAGGAATGTGGGAAAGTTTGTATATCACTTTCCAGATCCAAAGCCTCCACTGTAATTTAAGAGTGTGAAGGGTTTCTGGGTTTGAGAACGTAGGTCTGGAAGATACAAAATGTGTCAGTCAGATCCTGGCTCTCGGGCTTATAATCTTGCTGTGGAGGCGACACATTAGAAGGTTTTCATATTTAGCTCTTTATGTTAAACTAAATATTTCAAATAAAATAAGCTAACACTAATTATAAATGGTAAAAAAAAATTTTTTTCTGTTTTTGTTATTATCATACAGGCTGGCTTTTCAGCTCCCCACCCAGTGTGCCACACAGCCCCACGCCACACTGTATCAACAGGGACAGTGACCGACGATTGGTATTTGCAGTCTGTGCTAGTTCACAAAGCATTCTCATGGACAATTTGACATTTGAGCCTCACAATAGCCATATAAGGTCGGTAGAACTAGTACCCTCATCCCCAGAGCTGATAGCTGGCTGGCACACAGCAGTACAGTTGTACTGGCTGTTAACACAACAAACGCTTCTGTAAAAGCTGCTGCCTTGAACCCCCAAGCATCCCCCGACCCCTGTCCCTTCATGTCCTAATGAGCCTGCAGCTAAAAGGCTAACACTAGGCTAAGTCGGGACCTTGCAAATGTCAGATCTGGAGCCCGAGCCACTCGGGTGTCTCACAAGCCTTGACTACTGGGACCCCAAGAACAAGTGACCTGCTCACGGTCTCCATCCAAGGGTTTCAGGATCCAAAGACACAGATCGTTCCTGAGCCAATAAGTAGACATAGCAGATGGGCTGTGGGGCTGACAGGCAGCTCCTCCGAGGTCTCCCCACACACCCTGCTCATCTCTCCTGCCTCTGCCTGAGCCTGGGCACCTGCCGTTCCCCCAAATGCCTGAGAACACCCACCTGCAGAGCCTTCTCCTGGAACCTCAGCTCCCCCGATCTCCCTTCTCTGAGCTTCCCTGCAACACATCTGCCCAAGCCCATCACTGCAGGAGGTTTTTTTGTTTGTTTGTTTGTTTTTTGAGGGGTTGTATGGCTCTAGAACGAATCATGCATATACTATTTATATTGCTCCCCAAAGATCACATGCCTCTTGAGAAGAAGGACCATAATATGATTCCAAATCATTTGGAACACAATGTCATGCACACAGTAGGGTCTCCAACGACCGCAAAAATTCTTCACTAGGTTGGCAGGCTATCGGAGGCGAGCAGAGAGAGAAGCTGCAGCGCACAGCGGCCCCTGTGCCCTCCCTTCTCCGGTCGGCTTGCCCCTCTCAAGGTCCCTTACGCAAGCACACACCCATGAAACAGGATGTATGTGGCTCTGAGTCTGCCGCGCTTGTGCCCTCAGACATTGAAGGGGAGGCTTCCCCTTGACGGTTACGTGACCGGTGTGTGCCTGCTCCCCATACCGCTTCCTAGGGCATGTGTATTTAACAACAATAAAAAGAATGACATAAACTTTGGTGAGTTAGCTGGAAAGTGGAACCAAGTGGAGCTCTTTGGCTCTGGCCAGCTGAGAATGCCTGCGCTGGCGAGTTGTTGGGGGAATGGCCAGGTCGGCTGGACGCTGTGCGGCCCCCTGCCCCTCGGGTGACCCTCCGAGGACAACACCGTTGCTTTCAGAAAGCCCTTCATGAAAGGCTCTGAGCCTGGGGCAGCCGACTTGGTGGGATGACCCTGATGTAGGGGAGATGGTTCCAAATTTCTGAGGCCTGGCAGGCTAGGACAATGCTGGCCAATGGCGGTGGCCGGGCAGCTGTGTGAGGGGACAGAGCGGGATGAAGAGTTCCCCTGGACCTGACTTAGGGTGTTCGGACAGCTTCCCTGCCCCCTGCCCCTCCCAGGCCTCTTCCTGCTCCACCTCAGGGGCTGCTCTTTTAAGGGGCCTTTGAGCTAAAACCTGTTCCCACCGTGCTCAGAATCCAGACCTGTCCTGTGAGTGGCTGGCTACGCACGTTGGCCAGCAGTTTGCGTCTTTCTTGAGGAAGACACCGTGAGAAGGCAGAGAGGAGAGTGAGAGGATTAAAGACAAGAAAGAGAAAGGGGGAAGAGACTGTGAGAAAAGGAAGGGACAGAGAAGCCTGGGCCGCCCGCCAGCACTGGCAGTGCCACACCAGCTGTCCGTCAGCACAGGAGCGGCCCCAGGCCCTGGGCAGGTGCCGCCGTGGGGATGGCAGACGCCCACTGGGAGGCCAGGGTGCTCTGCGGCCTGTGAACCTGCTTGTTTGCTTTTCTAGGGCTTCCTCAGGGAAACAACCTGGAGCGCAACCCTCGCAGTCCGTTCGCTGCCATCGGGGCGGAAAAGTTGAGGCAACTGAAGAACACATGTCCTGTGGCCGGGCGGAGACAGCGACGGTGGCTGACAGGCCAGCATGGCCACCTAAGGGTGCCCACAGAGCCCACGTCCCCCTCACAAAGTCTCTCTCTCTCCACGCCGGCACAGGGCTTTTTCAGACAAAGCCACCCCCCCCAGGCAACATGGGGCCTGTGTGCAGCTGGTGTCGTCAGCAGTCTGGGTTTGGTGCCCCTCGATCCCACCCCACAGGCCTGGGCCTGACCCCGCCACCCTCAGGACTCCCACCTTCGCTCTTTTCGTGTGGTCGAGAGTTATGAGGATTTTCTTTCACATGGCTGTGATGGCAAGTGGCCACCGTGTCCAACGAGAAACCAAACCAAACAAAATCTCTTTACCTTTCTCCCTTTTGTAAACATTTCATCCCCTGAGGGCTGGGGAGCTCTAAAGAGAGTACTTTTCCCAACGGTAATTACATCTTCAAGAAAACTGCGGCCCTGTGTCTGAGTTTGCAAGGCCCAGGGAGTTGTTGATTTTGCGGAAGCCACACCCACTGTGTAATTCTCCAGCGAAGAGGACTGGTGTCCAGGACAGCCCTCCCCCCACCCCACCCCCGCACACACACCAGGTCCACACCTCACTGCTCTGATCGGGAGGCATGACAGGGCCCTGACTGGGACAGCTCCCTGGACTGGGCACCCACTCTTCTACCCACACAGCTGTGGGTGGGCCAGGTGGGAAACAATACCTTCTTTCACGGGAGGCAGGTGGTTCCGTTGCAACACAGAGCAAGAGGCAGGCCTAACTGTGTGAGGCTGTTCTGGAAATGGAAGGAAATATATTTCCAGAGGGAAAGGCGACCAGGTGCCGTCAATATGCCCAGCCCTCACACCACTTGAGGGCTGAGAGCCAGCTGGTATACCACCGCATAGCTGAACTGGTTGTTAAAATACCAAAAGACTCTGATTCTGTGTGGTGAATAGCGGCTGTCCCCAGCTTTGCCGTGTCCCCAGTCGCCTGGGTCTCTCATTGCGAGGTCCCTGGACTTTCCCATGGCCCAGCTACCAAGGATTTATATCAGGGCTCTTCTGGAATGTGCTCGTCGCCCACTGGTCAGTGCTGCCAGCTCCAATTGTAAAACCTCACCCCCCCGCCCCAAATCAGAATTAATGGCCTTCCTGAGAAGTCACGTAGCACACAGCTTGCTCAGCGGGTGTCCTCCACATTCTTGAGTGTGGCTTCTAAGTTGCGCGTTTATTTAGATTCGGGTCTGTTTCCCCCTTCCCAGGTCCCGTCTGCCTTTCATTCAGGGTCCCCCAGAGCCTAGTACAGACTCAGTGCCACATGCAAGTTCGTGATGTTAATTTGAACCGGAGTTGGCTTGGAAGCTGGGAGACAGGATGAGAAAGAAGTCGCATGGAGATGAGGGACACGTCTGTGTGTACAAGTGCGGGTAGGGCCCGAGGGGGCATTTCCGCCACCCTTGCTGATCCAAATGTGGAGAATGAAGACAGGTTTGGGTGGAGACAGGAAAACCACACAGCAGGACAGCCTGGTATAGCAGTAGCCAGACTGGAATGGTGACAGGCCTCTCCCAGGACTCAACTCCCCTATCAGGCTTTTCAGTTCCACTCGGAACTGAGGGTGCCTGTTGGCTGTATCGGCTTCTGTTCACTGATGAGACTCTAGGCACTTGGCCAGAAGAGACCCCAAGAAGTCCTCTAATGCAGCCCTCCACCACCACAAACAAACAGAACAATCTAGCATTAGCCACTCTCCCCAAAGCTTCCCGGCCTGGGATGCTGCCCGTGGAAACAGAAATGGTGAAAAAATCGAGAGGGATGGCAGTCCTGCCCCGCGGGCCACACCTGGGGCGGAGCGCCCACAGGGGTTTGGCTGTGGGCCTGTAGCAGAGTTAGGGTTCATGGAGTCGGGATCTTACACAATTTGGGAGACTCTCTACTAGAGAAATGACCCAAAATCACAAATGCAAAGTGAGGGGCAGAGCCTTGGCAGGAGCCCACACCGGAAGGGACCTGAATCTTCGGCTCCACTAGTATCACAGAGTCGCCTCTGGCACAACATCATAATGCGCAGCAGGTGGTGTGCACTTGTTTCCTGGGGCTGCTATGACAAAGTACCACAAGCTGGGTGGGTTCCAGCAACAGAAATTTATTGTCTCGGAGTTCCAGAATCCCGGAGGCTAGCAGTCTGAAATCCAGGTGTTGGCAGGGTCATGCACCCCGGAAATCTGTCGAGGGGCCCTTCCCTGCCCCTTCCCGGCTTCGTGTGGTTTGCCCTCTCTTTGGCGTTCCTTGCCTTGCAGCTTGTCACTCCAGCCTGTGCCTTGATCTTCACCTGGCACTTTCCCTGTCTTTTCCTGTCTTCGCATGGCATTCTAAGGACACCAGTTATGTTAGATTAGGGGCCCGCCCTACTCTTGTATGACTTCATCTTACCTAATTACATCCGTAATGACCTTATTTCCAAATAAGGTCACATTCTGAGATACGGAGCCGTGGGACTTCAACATATTCTTCCAGACGGACACAGTTCAATGCATAGCAGGTTGTGAGGTGGCAGTAGCGGTGGCGGCAGGGGCGGCAGCTGGAGCTATGCTGGAACCTGAGGTCTGGGAGAGCTCCAGCGGCTGTGACACTAAGCTCTCTGGGTGGGAAAGCATCCTGTCCCCTTTCCCAGACCACCTGGGAAAGATGGCATCTCCCCAGACACCCTGCTGCCCCAAGGCCCTGCTGCTTCACCTCCACTCTTGGTGTCTGTACTCCATGACTCAGAGCTTCGTTTTGCTCGTCTCAGAGGCACTGGGTGAGTGTGGGGAGAGCATGCACCAGGAGCTCTGACTCCCTGGTCCTCAGTCCCTGAGCGTTCACAGCCTAGTGAATCACGGCAGATGAAAATTGTCCCACAAAACACCATGCCGGTATATTTGTAGCCACAGGGCTACAAAAGCCAACTCCCAAAGTTTGCCAAGCTTGGTGGAAGAGGTGGATGTCCAGGGGGTTAAAGCAGCTGATACTTTGGGCTGGAATGCATCGTTGTTTATGGTTTTCCTTCCTCTAAGAGGTTTGCCCTCTTAATTAGGTTTTGCTTAACCTCCAAAATGTATTTATGTTTGCCGAGCACACAGCAAGGGGTGGGAGCAGCGTGAAGAGTTCTGGGTGGCAGGAAGAAGCCAGGGTGGGATTAAAAAAGGCAGATCATCACAAGGTGGGTTCTCCACATTCATTCGGTGACCTCAGGCCTGCCCAGCTAGGTCAAGGGCTACTGTGGGCCGGCCTGGTCACTTCAACATTCTAACCAACCAAATGCCAAAGAGGCCAGGCATTTTCAAAGTCATATTCCAATGAAATACACCCAGCATTAAAATGCTACGCAGCGTGGGTCATCCATGCTGATTCAATTACCCCTTGGAGTCCAGCAGTGGTCCTGGGGACATCATTTTGAATGTGACTTATCCACAGTGCTGTGCCTGCGAGCCATGTGGGGACTGGCTGGCCCTGTATGTAAGGTGCGAACTGCTTCCTGGTCACTCAAATCAAGGGTAGAAAAGAGTCTGGTCATTAGAGCTTGTGGTTGTTTGGATTCTAGAGTAAAAAAGCAATCTCATAATGGCCATTTGGCTGCATTTGAATTTTGAGGTCATGGAACAGGTTTGTTGATTGATCAGCTGTGATTAGAGCATATTTGAACTTGCTGAGCAGGGAAAGGCAGGATCCGTGCTGACCCAGCCCCCACCCACCCACAAGAGAAGGGCAGCTCCTCTGCCCTTCCGAGGGTGCTATTGGGGCCCTTCTGTGATTCTTTGACTGGCCTTTGGGCCACCCTGCTGTGAACGCATGGGCTTTCGCTGAAAGAGTCAAACCTTCTTCCCCTTCTGTCTCTTAGTCTTCCAGGCTTCATCTCTGCCCTTCTGCGGGGTAACAGGGTTTCTCCTTTTCCTGCACTTGAGCCCTGCAGCTCCTTATCAGATAGCAAGGCTGCCCTTCAACAACCTCCTGGCAGTCCCACCCTCAGCGCCAGCCCCGGGGGGACCCACCAGACAGCCCGCCACAGATGTCTAGGCACAGGTCTGCTGCCTGCAGAGGGTTAAACCGCTGTGCTCCAGGGGAAAGCCTGTTTTTGTGGCCCACACCATTCTGGGGAGTTCTTGGCTTGCTGAGGGGGCTGAAAGCTGCTTTGCCCCTGCTTTGTGTGTGTCATCTCACTTTGGGGGCTTTTTAAAACTCCTATTTGGTGATCACCAAGGCACTGAAAACTGGAAACATCTGTTCAATAATTAACATGTGATCAGTTGGGACCGTGTCTGTTTTTGCTCTCCCCGTAACTCAGGAACTGGCACTGCACTCAGCTCAGAGGAGGCCCTATATAAGAATATTTAGGTGAATGAAGAAGTGAGTAGATAAATGAGTGACATACCAAAATGAGGGTCATGGTAATATGAACAGGAAGGACCCCAAGCAGCCAGGGAAGTTCCGTTAAGGAGAGAGACCCAGGCTGGGCAACTGAGACTGAGTGGGACGTAACAAAACGGTGAGAAACCAGGACGATTTCCGTCAAAGACCTCGGGAGGAAAGCACCTGTGATGGTAGGGATGTTGGGGCTCAGTAAATTAACAACCACCATCCTGGGGGCTCAAGGGTATCTCCCATGGGACCAGGTTAGAGCCTGCTGCAGAAGTTTTAAGACTTTGGGGTCGCATGGTGCAGGCCGGCCGTAGAGGCCACGCGAGAAGGGGGTACAGGCAACAAGTGGAAACTCACACTCTGCTCAGGCAGTGGGGCCCCAAGTGGGTGTGTTTTATGCTCTGAAGGAGGAGGATTAGGGAAAGTCAACGTTTCCCTCCCACTCAGTACCCTGGACTCTTAACCACTTGCACTGACAGGTTTTCTACTTGAGCTTCTTGGATTTTTCCTAAGGAAGATTTTCAACAGCACCACCTACTCCCAGTGTGTCATCTTGGTTCCTACACGAACTCATCTATTCCACACACACTTACCAAGTGCCCACCATGTACCAAGAATTCTAGCAACAGCACAGGGCAAGACAGGTGCAGTCCCTGCTATCATGCAACTTACATTCTCTGGAAAGGGAGACAGATAACAAAACAAGTAAAGAAAAAAAGAAATAAGGTAATTGCTGGTGTGAAAGTCACAATGAAGAACATCAACCAAAGAAACGTGACAGAAAATGGCAAGGTGGGGGTGGCAACTTTAGATGTGGTGGTGGGTCAGAGAAGGTTGCTCTGAAGAAGTGACACGTGAGCTGAAAGCTATAGGTAAGTAAACTCATGTCAAAAGTCAATAAAGCATAGGGAATAAAGTTTTGAAATACTATCTGTTAGAATCTGAGATTAATTGCTAATAACAAGAACCAACTAAGTTGCCTCAACTAAGTTAGAGGTTTGTTTCTCTCACATAAAATAAGTACAGAGGTAGGAAGCTTCCAATCGTATGATAGCACAACAGGAACCTAGCTGTTTCTATCCTTCTGTTCCACCATTTCTAGTGCCTAACTTTGAGCCTTGAGATTACATCATGGCTCAAGACGGCTGCTAGCACTCCAGCCATCACATCTGTATTCCAGGCAGGAATAATACAAAGGGAAAGGAACAATGGGGCACTGACCAGTTATCTGTCTCCCTTTGAAGGAACTTTCCTGGAAATTTCATCCAGAGAATTTTCACTTGCAGACCTTTGACCAGAACTTAGTCTTATGGTCACAAGATGTAATGGAGGCAGAGTCTCTTAGCTGGGGACTCTGCTACTAAGATGTTGGGTAGCTAAGTGGTCATCTCCACCCCCAGAGACCAAAAGATATTTCTACTCCAGATCCTAAGAGCTTCTGTTGACAATACCAATGGGATAGAACTTAAAATGGAACAGCTTCCTCACGGGAGGCTCTGATGCTCTAAGTCAGGATTCAGAGGCTGGCTGCTCCCCACCCCCTAGCAGAGCCCACCTTCAACTTTCCTTTGGCTTTACTCCCTTATATTCGAGTGATTTATTTGGACACATTCTCTTCTCTTTCCTGAAGAATAAGGAATGAATTTTGTTTTGTTTTTGTCCAAGTACTTGTAGTATGTTTCTTAGTGGCTACCCAGATATCAAGTCCTGATCCCTGGAACTTGTAAACGTTACCTTATTTGGAAAAAGGGCTTTTGAAAATGTGATTAAATTAAGGTTTGAGATGGCATTGCCCTGGATTATCTAAAATGGCCCTAAATGCCATCACAAGTATAGTTCTGAGAGACACCGAGAAAAGAAGAGGAAGCAATGTGACCAGGAGGTAGAGATCGGAGTGATACAGCCACAAGCCCAGGAGCCCCTGGAGCCGCCTGGGGCTGGAAGAGGCCAGGAACTGATACTCCCCTGGAGCCTTCGGAGGGAGGCGGCCCTGCCGGGACTCTGATTTTGGACTCCTGGTTTCCAGAACTGTGAGACAATAAATTTCTGTTGTTTCAAGCCACCCGGTGTATGGTACTTTGTTACAACAGCCCCAGGAAACTAATAAGCAGTGTACCGGCCGGAGCGGGGCGGGATCATTGCGTTAGCGGCACATCTTACGCTATGTATATTAATGGATTAAAGAATTACATTTTTAAAACAGTTAAGCTGTTGAAAAACCAATAGAAAATTAAAAATATATCACATTTGGGAGACCATAATGATGTTCTTAAAGAAATTTAAAAATTTGTAGGAAAAAAATGACAAATTTAGACATAGAATGTTGTTAAATCTCCAAAATAAAAATGACTAACTAAAATATTTAGAACTTATATGACAAAAGACTAAAGCTAAAATGTATAAAGAATTCATTTAAATTTATTAGAAAAACAGCTAGACCCTAACATAAATGGAGAAAACATATGAACAGTCCTCACAATGAGAAATTCAGTGAATAACCACATGATATCATAATAAAAATAGTTGCTTTTTATTGCATCGGGATGTAAGTTAGAGTCTTCAAAAACATTACCTGAAATCCCTACACTAACCTACTACAAGGTGGGTGTTATTATCCTCATTTTATAGATGAATAAACTGAGGCCCAGGGAGTATAAACAAAGCTTAGGGAGATGAAATTTGAGCCTAAGTCTGAGAAAATAATTATCATTGCAGGTAATCATTCATTAATTTACTGTATTAAATTAGTACTTATTTTACTTCTACTCTGTAGGAGTAGGCACTGTGCTAGGACTGAAGATGGAAGGAAGGACGAGATGCCTCTGTTTTCTTGAGGGACCTGGAAACTGGGAGGGCAGGCGGGCAGTGAAACATCCATCAAAGACTGTGTGGTGAGGGCTACGAGCAGAGCACACAGAGGAGAAGCACAGAGACACCTGTCCGGGCACGGATGGGTCTTCAGAGTGTCACGCTAAGGGAATCAAGTCAGGCGGAAAGGGCCAGAATGTATGATATCACTCATATGTAGGATATAAAACAAAAAGCAACAAATGAACAAACAAACACAAAATGAAACTCATAGGTACAGATAATAGATTGTTGGTTATCAGAGGGGAAGGGGTTGGGGGCAGGATGAAGTAAGTGTTTGGACACATTCCAAATATATGGGTCAAAGACACGGTGATAGAAGGAGGGGCGACCCCGAGTGTGGGCCACACACCGGAGTACACAGATGTTGTGTTATGAAGATGTATACCTGGGACTTACACAATGTTACTAACCGGGGTTACCCAAATGAATTGGAAGGAAAGGAAGAAGGGAAGGGAGGGAGGGAGAAAGAGAGAAAGAAAGAAAGACACTGTCATAGATTCCCATTTGCATTTGGGCTGATTTGTTTTTCATTTTAAGTTTTTAATGACAGTTGTATATCAGATGGCTCTATGCGTGCATCTTCTCGATTGTTTTTTCCTTGTATTTGCCCTTTCCCTTTCCTTCTGGGAGAGATTTGGCTTTACCTTCAAGGACCTTTTGGTGCTCTTTGTCCAGCTTTCGTCTGGTGAAAGCCACCTCACTGGGGTGGACACCCACACGAGCAGTGGTACCATTGACATTCTCCCCTTGCACTCATTCAACGTAAATGACATATTTCTTCCTGGGACCCTGAACTACATTGCCAGTTTGCTGCCCTTTGCAACGTCCTCGTACAACCTGAACTTCATCATCCTTTCAGCTGGGCATGGAGTGACTGTTGTACAGCTGCCTCAGAGGGGAACACATGATCTTCCTGCACAGGCGGGAAGGTGCACTGACCTGCCCTTTACGGTTCTTGCTCTGGTCAGAAGTCACAAAGGGATTGCACTTCATTTTGACCCCAGGTGCCTCTGTGATGGCTGTAACAAGGAAGAGCTGGGCTGAATTTCAACACTAACGTCCAACAGGCATGTAGCATCAACTTTGGAAAAAGCAGTTATATGACTCATGACCTTTGACCTAGTAATTCACTCCTGAGAATTTATCTTAATAAAATCATTCAACAGAAGAAAAGAGAACTATGGTACTATGGGTTTAGCATAGCATTTGAAAAATAACAGCAGCAGGAAGCTGAGAGGAGACAAGAGGCATTTGGAGACATCTTGGGGCAACAGCTTGGGCATGTGTGACTGACTGATACACAGGAGCAGAGATTTAAGTTCAACAGAGCTGATCAAATGGTTCTGTGACTGAAGCCCTTGAAGCTCTGGTTCCCCCCGCCCCACCCACATGCGTACCGCCTCTGCCTCTAAGTCACGCTTTCGCCTGTCCTCGTCCCAGCCTGTGTCTCTGTGACCAGCTTCACTCTGATCCAGCCTGTCCTCACAGCCAAGATGGCTGACACGAGGGGACCGTGCATTCATAGAATATGGTAAACATGATGAAATATCATTCAGCTACTTAAAAAAATTGAGGAAAGCTATGTCAAAATATGGAAAAATATTTCACAGCAGAAACAGCCTAGGTGGCCATGAGAGGAAAGATTTAGTGGGCTGTGACAGAGCGACACAATGGAACATTATATTAGCTATACTAAAAAAAGGGTAACCATGAAGACCATGTAGGAACATGGAAAAAGTGTTGGATATGGTGATAAGGGAAAATAGCTACAACAAAATTATATATGTGAACAGACTATATAAAGGATTTCTCTATTTTTCATTCCTATAATGTTATATAATTTTTATCATGAGAAGAGTGGAATGTACACAAATACAGAGTGATATACAAAATGTTTTGAACTACGAAGAGATGAGTGGTTAAAACTTTATTTCTTATTAGCATTATCTTAGTGTTTTTTCAGTAAGACA